>PVKA01044835.1:0-15923 GCA_004027165.1 Ctenomys sociabilis
TGTCAGTGACCAAAGCATGGCTTTCTTAAATCATGTTAAATAGAGAAAGACAGAAAATAAACAATAAATTTAGTATATTTAGTTTTTGTTTCAGAATAGTCGCTCTATATTCTTTGTGACTCTGAACATTCTCTTATTAAAGGAAGAGTATAGCATTAATACATATTATCTTATTAATATTGTTGTTCGCCAAAGACTGGCTTAACTGGTGAAGTATTGGTTGAAGTGATAGAAATAAAATATAAATTATCTATATATAGTTGGGCTTGTTTTCTGGCGGTTCTGCTGTAAACTTGAGAAGGCTATGTCTTTGAAAATGAGCGAGGAAATTGGATTAAATTACAAATTATAGCAAGGACCAGTAAAACCAAACATATGCATAGCTTAATAAATTTTTGTTCTAACCACTGAGAATTGGGATGAATATTAACAGACCACTATTTTGGCAAAACTTTCCAGAGACAGTGAAATAGGTTAGTAGGTAGGTAGATGCATATAGATGCATAGATAGGTTCATAATAGACAATAAGTAGGTAAGTAGGTAGGTAGATATATAGATGCATGGATAGATGGATAGATGGATAGATAGATGGATAGATAGATAGATAGATAGATAGATAGATAGATAGATAGAGTTGCATATATATGTTGGTATAGATATGTGGATGTATATGCAGATAGATATATATCAAGTGCTATTGGGAAAAAGTATAAATGTAACAAAGACCATGAGTGCTAAAAGAATTATTTCTTTGTGAACCAGGTGGAGTGAATTGTTTAGATTTTAACAAGGAACACATATAACATGAGATCATGTAATGCTGAGCCTTGAACGCCATTAAAAGGATAATTTTGATCAATTATTTGGCAAGAAACCCCATTTTTCACACTATTTCAAGATTACAATCTGGACACTAAAAATGCTTATTACTACTGAATTAGTTATTGTCTTTTGTTTAGCTCATTCCAATTCTCAGTCAGGATAAAAACAAAATTTTGTTCTGCAGTACATCTCTATTTCCCTGAGCATCCTTGTTCTTAAGGGTAGAAGTCTTGGTAAAATTAAAAATTCCCTCACATTTTTATTTTTTTACTCCACATTACATATAAATACTGAAATGTACATATATTTTGGCTGAGGGCATCTTCTCTCAGGTATGTATTAGTAGAAGAATGCTCCTCTGTGCACATAAAGAACTAGAGCATTCATTGTGGTCTTATTCATTAAAAAGGAAATATGTGAAAACAATGTAGGTGTCATTAAATGTAACTTGATGCATGTATAGATGCAAAATTATGAAGCAAGAAAATATTTAATATATATATAGAGAGAGATAGATAGGTAGATATAGATATAGATATATTCAGATTATGAAGGAATAATCGTGAATTGCATAGTAACAATAATTTCTAGTATTTATTGAAGAATGGATATGTGCCAGATATTGTCCAAATTTCTTTCTATTTATTATCTTTATCATTATAACACTAGCTAGAAGGTTAACAATATCAATATTCCCATTTTTACAATGAAAGAACTGATATACAGATGATTGAAGAAATTTTCTCTAAAGTCATATAGGTTATGGTAAGTGCTAAAATGAGATTTTAAATTTAGAAGGTTTGAAATGTGAATCTATGCCATTAAGCTCCATATTAAACCACATATAAATTGCATCATATATTAATTTAAGAGAACTACAAGAGTATTAGGAATGAGATTAACTTTATCAACTTTAAATCAAGGGATTCAGTAAGATATAAAATAGGATATAGAAGGAGAAATATCAGTTCATTTATAAAGCTAGTATATCCAATAGCAAAATCTCAACAGATATTTTTAAAAGAAAATTACAAAATAATATATCTCAGGAGCACAAGTCCAAATATCATTAAGACAATATTAGCAAGTATAATTTAGCAGTACACAAAAGGGTAATAGGATTAAGCACAATTTATTAAAGGACTCCACATTTTGCATGATATTGGACAGTCAATTAATATAATTCATCATGTGTTCTTTCCCCAGTATAAAAGAAAAATCACATAATGACATTAAAGTATGCTGAAGAGATATTTCACATAATTAGTACCCATTCTTGATTAAAATTCTGAGAAAAACAGTAATAGAAGTGAATTTCCTTAATTGGATAAAAGGTATCATTAAAATGTATATAGAAAACCATATTTAATGATTAAATGCTGCGTGTTTTGATCACTTTATTCATCATTGTGTGGAATGTCTTCATCATGGCAATAAAGCAAACAAACAAACTAACGACATACATATCTGAAAGGACGAATTAAAATAAACTCTTTTGGGCTGGGGAGATGGTTCAGTGCAATAAAAAATTCCCTGGCAAGTGCAAAGGCCTGAGTACAAACCCCGGTTCAGCCAAAATAAATAAATAGATAGATAGATAGATAGATAGATAGATAGATAGATAGATAGATAGATAGATAGAAAGCCAGCACAGCTCGGCCAGTGAGTGACAGCTCCAGACCTGCCAACCCAGAGAGACCTCTCACAGCAATCCCCTGTCAGAGCGATCATGATTCGAACATGGGGCCCCAGACACAGAACAGTTCAGCTAGGAAACAACAGAGGGGAACCACAGGAGCTGTAGTAAAAAGGAACTGAACACAACAGCTAGATCCATGCCAGGCATAACCGCTTAATCTCAACCTTAATAGACTGGCACCCGAATCTCATTACACACTGTTATAGCTGCACCAAAGCTCTACACCAAAGGTCAGAGGCCAGTCCTGTACAAAATGACAAAGACAAGGAGAAAAATGTAGTCTCAGGCCTCCAGTCAACCAGTAAGTACACAGGACACTAGCTCAGCTGAAAAGAATGGATTAACAGGTACAAAAGAAAAGGAACAACACCAGAAAGGTATAGAGGAACTCAGATGAGAAGTAATTCGTGAAAAAAAAAGAAATATCTGAATACATAGCATCTGAAATAAAGAATCAAATGCAGAAATATCTGGGGGAAAACGAATGCTCAAACAGAACAAGGGCAGAGAGCACTATTCCAGCTGAAACATATGAATTAACAGCGTCAGAAGAAAAGAAACAACAGCAGAAAGGTCATGAGTAAATAAAAGCAGAAATAATTTCTGTAATCAAAAAAGAATTCTTTGAAAAAAAATTCTTTGAAATCATAGCATCTGAAATACAGAAACAAGTATGAAAGTATAGAGAGGAAACCCAACATGGAAGAAACTCTGCAGAAAAAGAATTAATAACTACCTCTAAAGAAGACATGAATAAAAAAAATAGAGATCAGAAATATGACAGATTCCTTGAATGAGAAATACAGAAAAGAAATAGAACACAGGAAACAGAGTCAAAGCAATATAGAAGAAATAAAAATATCAATCACAAGTCTTCAAAACTATTTCAGTGATAGCAAAGACACAGTTTCAGATCTTGAAGACACTAGTGCAGCTAGTGAAAAGGTGAGAAAGGATCTCTTAAAAACAATGAGAATGCAGGAAAAAATCATCCATCCCCTGCAAGATGACGTCAGAATGAATAATATGAGATTAATTGCTATCAATGAGAATGAAGGAGTCAACACAAATGACATAAAAAGAATTTGCAGAGAAGTAATTGCAGAAAACTACCAAAATATGAGGAAACAATCAAATATTCAAGTAACTGAAGCATACAGAACACCAAATAACTTCAATCCAAGTAAAAACACACTGAGAAATATAATAGTCAAGATCCCAGAAATACAACACAAGAATAATATACTAAAAGGAGGTAAAGAGAAGAAACAGATCACCTTCAAAGGTAAACACATCAGAATTACAGCCAACTTCTCTACACAAACAATGAAGGCAAGGAGAGCATGGAGCAGAGTTCTTCAAGTCCTACACGAAAAAAAATTCCAGCCCAGACTACTATACCCTGCAAAACTCTCTTTCAAGTTTGATGGAGAAGTGAAATACTTCCATGACAAAGAATAACTAAAGAATTTCATGATGACAAAGCAATCTTTACAGAGGCTATGGAAAGATGTTCTAGAGAGAGACAAAAAGGACAAGAATTCCACTAATGATATCAGAAGGAAAGCACTAAACAGGACAGACAATAAAACACAGGATTCAAAGGAGTACACAACAGCAGGTAAGTACCATGACAAACATAAGTCAACACATTTCAATTCTAACCATCAATGTAAATGGACTCAACTCACCAAGTAAGAGAAATATACTGGCACAGTGGATTAGGAAACAAAATCCAACAATATGCTGTTTACAAGAAACACACTTAACTCAAAAAGACATTCAGAGGCCCAAAGTCAAAGGATGAAAAACAACAGTACATAGACCAGCACCTCAGAAAGAAGCAGGAGTAGCAATTCTGTTCTCAGACAGTCTCAACTTCATACCAAGAAGGATCAAAAAACACAAACAAGGCCACTATATATTGGGCAGGGGAAAAATTGAAGACCAAGAGGTAACACTCATAAATATCTATGCAACAAGCACAGGAGCCCACAGTTATGTAAGAAAGATGTTAATGGACATGAAAAACCTAATATCTAAGAAAACAATATTGAAAGGAGAACATAACACCCCCTTATGTCAAAAAGATAGATCAACTAGACAGAAAATTTGCAAAGAAGTAGCAGAACTGAACCAGAGCTTGGAAAAAATGGACCTGGTGGACATATAAAGAATGTTCCACCCAACCACAGCTGAATTTATATTTTTTCAGCTGCACATGGGTCATTTTCCAAAACAGACCACCTACTAGTCCAGACGTCATATGTAAGTATATGCAAGAAAACAGGAATTATCCCATGATCTGAGTACAGTGCAATGAAACTGGAAATAAATGACAAAAGATACCAGAAAAACCTGGTGAATTCATGGAAACTAAACAACACCCTACTCACCAATCAATGGGTCACAGAAGAAATGAAACAAGAAATTCAACAATATCTACAAGTCATTGAAAATTCCACCACAAATTACCAGAATTTATGAGATGTGATGAAAGCAGATCTTAGAGGAAAATCATAACTATGAACCCACACATTAGGAAAACAGAATGGGAAGAAATAAACAGATTGGGAACAAATAAAAATAAATGTTGGACATGCGACATCTAGAAAAAGAAGAGCAAATTAAACATAGAGCGCATAGACGGGAAGAAATGATAAAAATCAGAGCAGAAATTAATTCAATTGAGATGAAGAAAACAATTCAAAGAATCCACAAATCAAAAAGTTGGTTCTCTGAAAGAATAAATAAAGTTGATAAGCTTCTAGCCAACCGCATCAAAAAGAGGAAAGAAAAAATTCAAGTACATGCAATAAGGGATGGAAAGGGTGAAATCACCATAGACCCAGTGAAATTAGGAAGATTTTCCATAGTTACTTCGAGAGTCATTAGAAGAATAGAAGATACAGAAGAAACAAACAGATTATTTGAAAGGTACAAATTACCAAAACTGAACCAAGAAGATATAACAACTCTCAATAAGCCAATAACAACCAAGTAAATACGAAATGTAATAAAAAGTCTACCGACAAAGAAAAGTGCAGGTCCTGGTGGATTCACAGGTGAATTCTAAAAGAAATTTATAGAAGAGATAATCCGAACAATCCACAAACTATTCAATGCAATTGGAAAGGCAGCAATCCTCCCAAAATCATTTCTAGATGCAAGTATTAAACTGACTCCAAAACCAGGGAAAGATACAACCAAAAAGGAAAACTAAAGGCCAATCTCCCTCATGAACATAGACCCAAAAATACTCAAATTAAATCCTAGCAAATAGAATACAGCAAATCATCAATAAGATCATACCCCATGACCAGGTAGGATTCATCCCAGGGATGCAAGGATGGTTCAGTATTCAAAATTGTATAGATATTATACACTATATTAATAGACTGAAATCTAAAAACCACAGGATCATCTCAATTCATGCAGAGAAATATTTGACAAAGTCCAACACTGAATCAGGTTCAAAGTCCTACAGAAAATTGGAATAGATGGACTCTATGTTAACTTGATAAAAGTCATCTATGACAAACGAAAAGCTAATATAATCCTAAATGGGGAAAAACTGAAATCTTTTACAATTAAATCAGGTACAAGACAAGGATGTCAGCTATCAACTCTCCTATTCAACATAGTCTTGGAATCATTATCAAACAACCATTAGAAAAGAGGGAGAAATAAAAATGAGAATAGGTAATGAAGAAGTTAAATTATCACTATTTGCAGATGATATGATACTTTACGTGGAAGATGAAAAAAATTCCAGCAAGAAGGTTCTAGAATTGATAAGAAATTCAGTACCATAGCAGGATACAAAGTGAATACCCAAAAGTCAGTAGCACTCCACTACACAGAGAACAAGCACACTGAAAGGAAAACAATAGAAACAATAACTTTTACAACAGCACCACGGAAAAGGAAAAACCTTGGAATTCACTTAACCAAGGAAGTCAAAGATCTTTTCACAGAAAATTACAACACCCTAAGAAAAGAGATTATAGAGGATTTCAGAAAATGGAAAGATATTCCATGCTCCTGGATAGGAAGAACAAACATCGTGAAGATGGCATACTCCCAAAATTTCTGTACAGATTTAATGCAGTCTCTAGCAAACTGCCACCAACATACCTCCAAGATCTAGAGAAATTGTTCCTAAAATTTATTTGGAACCACAAACGACCTAGAATAGCAAAGCTAATCTTGGCCAATAACGACAAGGCAGGAGGCATCACAATTCCTGATTTCAAATTATACTACAAAGCCACTTTGAAAAAATCAATGTGTTATTGGCAACGAAATAGACGTGAGGATCAATAGAATACATTTGAAGCTGCAGAGGCAACTACAAACACATTCAGCCATCTGATCTGCAGCAAAGCAGGGAAACAACCTTACTGCAAGCATGATAGACTTTAAAAAATGGTGCTGGAAAACCTGACTTTTTACATGCCAAAAACTAAAATTTGACCCCACTCTATCACCATGCACTAAGCTAAAGTCAGAATGGATTAAAGATCTAAACATTAAAACAGAAAAACTCAATGTCCTGGAAGAGAAACTAGGAAGAACTCTGGAAGACTTAAGGGTAGGTAAAGCATTCATGAACAAACATAAATTCGCACGGGAACCACATGACAGAATCAACAATTGGGATCAAGTCTTGTTGAGAAGTTTCTGCATGTCAAAACAAATTGTCAACAAAGTGAAAAGACAACCCACAAATTTTGAAAAAATGCAAACAAATAACCGACCAGACAAAGGTCTGCTATCTAGAACACTTAAAGAACTAAGATATAGCAGGGCCTTCAAATTTAAAGACCCAGTTCAGAAATGGGCATCTGAGATGAATATACACTTCTTCAAGGACAAAATTAAAGAAATGAATAAATATATGAAAAAAATGCTCCACATCGCTAGTCATCTGTGAAATGCAAAGAAAAACAACACTGAGATATCATCTCACTCCAGAAAGAATGGGCATCATAACAAAATCAGCCAACAACAGATGTTGGAGAGATGGGGAAAAGGGAGCACTTCTCCACTGCTGGTGGGAATGTAGACTGGTACAACCATTGTGGAGATCCGTGTAGAGACTCCTCAAAAGAGTAGGACTGGAAATCCCATTCAAGCCGGCTATACCCTTACTGGGAATTTTCCCAGAAAAACTGAAAATATTATATCATAGTGTTATATGTGTACCTATGTTTATAGCAGCACAATTTGTGATAGCAAAATCTTGCAGACATCCAAGCTGTCTGTCACATAGGGAATGACTGAAAAAGATGTGGTATTTCTATATAATGGAGTATTACTGAGCTATAGAAAATGATAAACTTGAAGCATTTATATTGAAGTGGATGTCACTTGAACATATACTCGTAAGTGAAATAAAGCAGACACACATGTGCAAATATCATGTAGTCTCCCGGGTATAAGAAGTCAGAAGAAGGATTACAAATAGAAATTTACAACAACAGGTAAAAGAATTGCGTCAGATAGGGCAAACTGAACAGCATATGCTACAGGTTACTAATTAGCTTTTCTTCTGGGTGGTCAACAACCTAAGTTCACAGATAAAATTGAAGAAATAGAAGAGCCACAAGGCCAGCCAATATTTTGGCCCTAGCCTTTCAAAGTCAGTGAAGACTCAGGACACAGGAGAACCTATACTGTAACATCATGAAACTCAGTTGTGCCCCAAATTTTCTGATCAGGGAGATTACAGAGACACAGAGGAACAGAGTACTTTAAGTCCTCCATGAAAACAAATTCCACCTCTAACTACCATAACCCAGCAAAATTCTCTTTCATGTTTCATGGAGAAGTGAAATACTTCCATGACAAATAACAACTAAAGAATTTCATGATGACAAAGCCATCCCTACACAGGCTACTAAAAGATGTTCTAGAGAAGGACCACAGTGACCAAAACTCCACGAATGAGAATGCAAGGAAACCACTAAAGAGGGCAAACAATTAAACACAGGATAAAAAGGAATAAACAGCAGCAGGTAAATAACATGTCAATGAAAAGTGAACACATTTCAATTATAAGTCTTGATCTACCTAGGTCTTAACCATCCAGCAGAAAAGTATAAAAATGAAGTATACATCATGAGGCCATAATATTAAGCTGAGCTGTAAATGGCTATGGTCGACAATTTCTTTGAGTAACTCACTATGGTTGTAGAATGCTGGACGGTGTTGGATTGTGTAGTCGAGTTCAAGCACCTAAGTTAGTTGAATGTCAATGGAGTGCCCACTTTTGACAGGTGTAGACAAAGGAAAGGGTGTAGAAAGAAAAAAATCATGATGTGTGTGTATGGACAGTACAGTTGGGATAGATAACGCTGTGCTTCTACATAATCCTATGAGAGGCAAGATCTGCACTAATGGTGGTTGGACAGGATATTAGGTCGGCTTCTAGTACTACGGTCATCCACTAGGAAAATAATTATTGAATTTTTCATATAATTCAGATATAAAAAATAGGTAAGCAGCTACACTCTTAATTCACTGATAAGAGATATCTGCTAAAATAATATCTGTAAATACAATATCATGTATGCACCTTGTACAATACCAAAACGTTATGAAAACAGTTTGCATTGTATTAGTCTATCGAATATGTATTGTTAAGGTGTCTTACTTTTTTTTTTTTTTTTTGGCGGAGCCGGAGATTGAACTCAAGCCCTTGTGCTTGCCAGGGAAGCGCTTATTCCACTGAGCCATCTCCCAGCCCCAGTTAAGGTGTCTTGAAACTGTCTGAGTGACATTTGTACTTCAATAAAATGAAAGGAAAAATAAATAAATAAATTAAAAAAAATTATAACCATCAATGTAAACGGGCTCAATTCTCCAATTAAGCAAAATAGACTGGCACAGTGGATTAGGAAACAAAACCCAACAATATGCTGTATACAAGAATCACACTTAACTCAAAAAGACATTCATAGACTTAAGGTCGAAGGACAGAAAATAATACTTCATAACCCAGCACTGCAGAAAAAAAAGCAAGGGTAGCAATCTTGTTCTCAGACAGTTTCAACTTCAAACCAAGAATAATCAAACAAAACAAAGAAGGCCACTGTATACTGGTTAGGGGAAGAATTCAACATGAAGAGATAACACTCATAAATATGTATGCACCAAACACTGGAGCACCCAACTATGCAAAATGAATCCTAATGGATATGAAAAATATGATCTCCAATACCAGAATCTTTACTTTCTACACTATGTCCATTTTCATCTATTTATTTTTTAATATTATACTAATTTATTGAAGAACAAATAGCAATGAGAGAGTTTCAAATCAAATTAACAGGACAGATTTAATAATTAATACATTGCGAATTGTTTCCCTAATGGTTTCTTCTCGGACAAGGTGCATATATGATATTCTATTTACAGACACTTTTAGAGTGGATTCCTCTAATTAATGAACTAAGAGAATCTAGCTGTATACTTAACTTATATTTGTAAAAGTGGATTATAGCACAGTTTGAATAATTAATACTTTCTACCTTGCTATTTTCCTAGTGGTTGTCCATAGTACTAGAAGCTGACATAATATCCCATCCAACCACTATTAGTGAAAATCACGCTTCTCAGAATTATGCAGAAGTACTGCATATTTGGCCTAACTGTACTATTTATACAAACACATCATGGTTCTTCCTTTGTGTCCCCGTTTTTTGTCTAGGCTCTCAAACATGGGTATTCCATTGTCATTAAACCATTATAGGTGTTGAACTCTGTGACAAAATCACAGTCCAGCAGTACACAATAATAGTGGGTTATCTGAAGAAGTTGTTGACTAGAGCCATTTAATGCTTAGCTTATTGTTATGGCTTTATTTTACATACCTCATTTCTATACTTTTCTGCTGGATGGTAAAGACCGAGATAAAGCAAGACCTATATAACAAAAAATGTAGCATTTGTATCTGGTGAAGTCAGTCAAGTCCCCTTAGGGTTTATCTTGTAAACCTGCACCTCACTCTGTAGATCCTTTGTTGGTGTCAGACATGTGGATGAGTCACAGCCATTGCTTGACCAGTTTGCTCTCTGTGAAAGACTGAGAAAAAGTTTTCTCCCCATGTGACTCTCCTTAGGCACACTATAGATCGTCAATCGCCTTCCTCTGTGGTTCCATAATGTCCCTGATCAGAAAGTCTGGGGGACAACTGAGTTCCATGATGTTACAGTACAGGTTCTCCTATGTCCTGAGTCTTCACTGACCTTGAAAGACTAGGGCCACAATGTTGGCTGACTTGGTGGCCCTTCCATTTCTCTGATTTTAATCTGTGAACTTAGGTTGTTAACTATACAGAAGAGAAGCTGATTTTTATCCTACAATATATGCAGCTCAGTTTACCCTAAGTATCTGACTCAATTCTTTTTAGTTTTTGTTATACATTTATATTTGTATTATTCCTTTTGATTGTCTATACTATGGAGACTATACAATATTTGCATACGTGTGTCTGGTTTATTTCACTTATGAGTTTATGTCCAAGTGGCATCCATGTCAATATAAATGCTTCAAGTTTCACATTCTTTTTTTTAAGTTTCACATTCTTTATAGCTGAGTAATAGTCCTTTGTCCAATACAACAATCTTAACAGGAGATCTAAATACCCCCTTATCCCAGAAAGATAGGTCAACCATACACAACATTAGGAAGGAATTAGTAGAACTGTACCAGAGCCTGGAACAAATGGACTTGGTGGGCATATACAGAGTGTTCCACCCAACCACAGCTGAATACACATTTTCTTCAGCTGCACATGGGTCATTCTATAAAATAGACCACATACTGGGCATTAGGTCATGCTTAAGTATATGCAAGAAAGCAAAAATTATTGAATGCATATTATCTGACCACAGTGCAATGAAACTGGAAATAAACCACAAAAGAAACCAGAAAGACCCCTAAATACATGGAAATTAAAGAACACGCTACTGAGCAATCAATGTGTTACAGATGAAATTAAACAAGAAATACAACAATATCTATAATTCATTGAAAATTCCATGACAAATTTTTGGAATTTATGGGATTGGATGAAAGCAGTTCCCAAGGGAAGTTCATAACTATGAACTCACACCTTAGGAAAACAGAACAAGAACAAATAAACACACTAATGTGGTCCCTTCAACATCTAGAAAAGAAAGAGAAAACCAAACCCAGAACCCAAAGATGGTAAAAAATCACAAAAATTAGAGCAGAAAATAATTCAATTGAGATGAAGAAAACAGTTCAAAGAATCAATGAATCAACAAGCTGGTTCTTTGAAATACTATAAAAAATTGATTAGCAACTAGCTAACCTCATCAAAAAGAGGAAAGAAAAAATTCCAATACAAGCAATAAGGAATGAAAAGGGTGAAATCACTACAGATCCAGTGGAAATTCAGAAGATTATCAATAGCTACTTTGTGAAACTTTATGCTCACAGAATAGAAGACACGGATGAAATAGACAGATTCCTAGAAAGGTATAAACTACCAAAACTGAATCAAGAAAACATAACAACTCTCAATAAACCAATAACAGCCAACAAAATACGAAATGTATTGAAAAGGCTGCTAACAAAGAAAAGTCCAGGTCCTGATGGATTCACAGCTGAATTGTACAAGGAAGTTCCAGAACATGTATTCCCTAAACTCCTCAAACTCTTCAGTGAAATTGAAAAGGAAGCAGTCCTCCTAAAAATAATTCCTAGAGGTAATTATACTAATTCCAAAACCAGGGAAGGAAAGAACTAAAAAACATAACTACAGGCCAGTGTTACTCATGAACATACATGCAAAAATCCTCAAAATAATCCTAGCAATCAGAATACAGCAAATCATAAAGAAGATCATACACCATGACCAGGTAGGATTCATTCCAGGGACACAAGAATGTTTCAATATTTTCAAATCTATAAATGTTATACACTATGCCAATAGAGGGAAAACTAGAAACCACTATCCTCTCAATTGATGAAGGAAATGCTTTGACAAAGTCCAACACTCATTCATGTTCAAAATCCTGCAGAAAATTGGAATAGAATGACTCTTCTTCAATTTGATAAAAACTATCTATGACAACTCAATGGCTAATATAATTCTTAATGGGGAAAAACTGAAATCTTTTACTCTTAGATCAGGTACAGGACAAGGATGTCACCCCTCCTATTGAATGTAGTTTTGAAACATTAGCTACAGCCATGAGACCAGAGGGAGAGATAAGATGAATAAGAATAGGTAAAGAAGAAATTAAATTATCACTATTTTCAGATTGCATAGTACTTGGAATACCCAAAAAACTCCACCAAGAGGCTACTAGAATTGATACACAAATTCAGTAGCATAGCAGGATACAAAGTCAATACTCAGAAGTCAATACCATTTTTCCACAGATAACACACTGAGAGCAAAGCTATAGAAACAATACATTTTACAATAGCACCACAGGAAAGGAAATATCTTGGAGTTCATTGAACTAAACAAGTTAAAGAACTTCTCATGGAATATTATAGTACTCTGAAAAAAGATATCTTAGAAGATTTCAGAAAATGGAAAGATATACTCTCTTTCTGCATAAGAAGAAGAAACATTGTGAAGATGACCATACTTCCAAAATTGTTGTCAGATTCCATGCAATCACTATCAAACTTCCAACAAAATACCTCCCAGACCTAGAAAAATCATTCTTACAATTAATTTCAAACCATAAAAGCCCTAGAGAAGCAAAAGCAATCTTGGCCAACAAACACAGGACAGGAACAATTCCTAACTTGAAATCATACTACAAAGCCATGGTGATAAAATCAATATACTACTGGTAACAAAGTGGAATAGACTAGAAGATCCAGAGACGTCTACGTACACATTCAACCACTTCATCTTCATCAAAGGGTCCAAAGACACTTACTGAAAGAAAGATTGCCTTTTTAACAAATGGTACTGAAAAATTTGGCTCTCCATATATCGAAAACTAAAACTTGACCCAGGTCTATCACTATTCAGTAAGCTAAACTCAAAATTGACTAAAGATCTAAACAATAAAACAGAAACACGAAGTCTCCTGGCAGACAAAGTAGGAGAAACTCTTGAAGACATAAGGGTAAGCAAAGAGTTCATGAACAAACATGTATTCTCACAGGAAACACATGAAAGAATTAATAAGTGGGACCACTTGTTACTGAAAATTATTTGTATGCCAAAAGAAATTATCAAGAAATTGAAAAG
Source organism: Ctenomys sociabilis (assembly GCA_004027165.1). Classification (NCBI taxonomy): domain Eukaryota; kingdom Metazoa; phylum Chordata; class Mammalia; order Rodentia; family Ctenomyidae; genus Ctenomys; species Ctenomys sociabilis. The sequence continues at coordinate 13,774 of PVKA01044835.1, forward strand.
AAAACCTACAAATTTTGAAAAAAAATCCTAACTCATAAGCACTCATACAAAGGTCTAAATTTTATAAAGAAATAAAAAATACCAGAGCTCCTAAATTTGAAGTACCAATTCAGAGATGGGTCTCCAAGATGAACACACACTTCTCAGAGGAAGAAATTAAAGAAGCAAATAAATATATGAAAAAATGCTCCACGGCACACATAATTCATGAAATGCAAATTAAAACAGCAGAGATACCATATCACCCTAGAAAGAATGGCTATCATAAATCAATCATAACAAATGTTGAAGAGGTTGTGGGGAAAAGGAAACACTTTGCCACTGCTGGTGGGAATGTAGACTGGTGCAACCATTGTGGAAATCAGTGTGGAGACTCCTTCAAAAACTAGGACTGAAAATCCCATTCAAGCAAGCTATACCCCTACTGGGAATTTTCCCAGAGGAACTGAAAACATCATATCACAGGGATATATGTGTACCTATGTTTATAGCAGCACAATTTGTGATAGCCAAATCTTGGAAACAAACAAGATTCCCAACACATGAGTAATGGTTGGAAAAGATGTGGTATTTTTCATACAATGGACTATTACTCTGCTTTAAAGAATGGTAAATTTGAAGCCTTCATATTTAAGTGGATGCCACTGGAAGATACATTTTTAAGCAAAATAAACCAAACCCACATGTGCAAATATAGTATAGTCTTCCTAGTGTAATTCAGAAGAAGTATTCCAAATAGAAATGTATAACACAATTAAAAGGAAAGCAAGAACTTCAGGATTGGACAATGAGAAGAGGGCAAGGAGAAACGCTGAGAAACATGACAGGAGCAAGACCATTCATTTATACACACTAGATGGATAAGACAATGATCCTGAGAAGCATCGGGAGATTTTTGAAAGTAGCAGTTAATGGTAGGATTCTCACCCTGACTAAGTATATATGCTAATACCTGCGAGCCAAGGTAATGCACTGAATTTAACAAAGTGTATGTAATACAAGGGTAAAACTTCAAATGCCTGTCATTCTTGTCTTCTAAATATATACTTCTTGACATATGAGCTACATATTTCCTTTTTAAAAGGGAAATAAATGAAAAATAAGAGAAAAAAGTCACAAGACCATCCTACTCCAATGCTACTATGCTGTATATGGATTGATTTTTAAATAACTATGTAAATATATGTAAATGTTCATTCCTATTTTTAAATTTTGTTTTCTTCTTCATATTCTGAACGGACTTAGAGTTTAGTATCTGAATACTTGATGGAAAATACATGTTCCATGTTATGCCTATGATGTCTGATATTTAAACAATTAGTGTGGGTAAACAGAACTGCATATGTTGCAGGGTAATAATCAGCTTTTCATCTGGAGGATTAGCAACCTAAGTTTGCACATTAAAATTTGGAGAAAAAGAAAGGCTGCAAGTTCAGCAAACATTTTGGACCTAGTCTTTCAAGGTCAGTGAAGACTCAGGGCATAGGAAAACTTGTACTGTAACAACATGGAACTCAGTTGTGCCCAAAATTTTCTGATCAAGGGGATTATGGGGCCACAGAGGAATGTGACTGATGATTTATAGTGTGCCTAAGGAGAGTGACATGGAGAGAAAACTTTCCCTCAGGCTTCCACAGTGAGCAAATTGGTCAAGCAATAGCCATGACTCATAAGCATGGCTGACACTGACAAGGGATCCAAAAAATGTTTTAAAGGGTTACAGATAAACCCTGAGTGTACCTGAGTGACTTTATCTGATGCAAAAGTTACATTTCTTGTTATGTAGGTCTTGCTTTAACTAAGTGTTAATCATGCAGCAGAAAATTATAAAAATGGAGGTATATAAAATAAGGTCATATTAATATACTAAGCTGTGAATGGCTCAAGTCAATAAGTTCTGTGGATAACCCACTTCTATTTTGGACTGCTGATTTGTGCTGGATTGTTTTATTTAACTTAATAATTTATTTATTTGTATTTATATAATATATATATAATATTTATTTCATATACATATTAAATAAATATACATTATATATTATATGCATATTATATATTATATGTGACATATATTATAAACATATGTAGATATACACACATGTATATATATGTATAATTGCCTATGCATGTTTTGACAATCTGTAACCTAT
>PVKA01044836.1:0-15916 GCA_004027165.1 Ctenomys sociabilis
GAGAGAGAGAGAGAGAGATCTAGTATAAAGCTAACTTGATTCTTTAAGTGAGAGGTAATAAAAGCCAAAGTTCTCCCACTGTTTAACTAGATTAGAATAATATTTTTTCAAGTGATCATTAGAATTATAAAAATATTCATAGTTCCATAAGAAAATGCATTGCAATAATATTTGTAACTGGGATTAAAATTAAAAATACAAATTTACATTGAATTTGTTCTTCATTAAGTATGACACTACAGAAAAGCCAGTGGTGAAAATTAATTTGTATTTATACTTGCCTAGCATAATTAACAGCATCAAACAGTCTAATGACTGTAAGGAAATCATTCCCAGTGAATGACAGCAGTAAAATAAGGATGGTGTATTTTCCCAATGATTCTATAACAATTTAAAACTTACCTTATTTTTAATAATGGTTCTACCCTTAAAATATGATGAAATAGGATATTTAAGAATTCTTCAGGATCTAGAAAAAAATTAAAACCTAAGTAAGTCACAGGAAAAACTTTAAAATTCTGTTTTTTTCAATTCATTTTTATATTGAACTCAATTTCATTCACTCAATATTATTTCAATAAAGGCATAGTTTTTAACCAAATATATGTAAAAAAATAAAAGCATAGTTTTCAAGATTTCCTGATAAAGCAAAGCTACAAAGAATATTTGTATGTTATGAGAAAATTTGTGTTCCAATTGTGTTATAATTCTATTGCACCTGAAAGGTAGAGCAATACACATAGAGTGAAATAATTTTATTTTGGGCAGTTTAAGATAAGCAGGACACAACCTGAAGTACACCCTATTTTTCTTACTGTTAAGTAATTATCAGGCCTCTAAGCTTAACAGTTGGTTAAATACACTGCTAACAATTTCAAAGTCAGAGGCTGAATCTTTGCATAAATCCATTAGCTAGGAATAGATTAAAACACTAACCATATACTTAATCGTAGTCAGCTATTTAAAAATGTTCTTATAAGAAAAACTAAGTGGGAAACTCAGAGGACTCAGTTCACCCCTTCCTTCACAACAGAAAGAACCTGGAATATTATTGCTGTTTTGGAAAGGAACATTTCATCCATTTTAATAAAGTACAATGAGGGCTGCCTCTGGGGTTCAGTATTGTCCATCATTGTATTTTTAAAGGAAAAGGAGAATTTACAAAGCAGGGAGGAAAATGTGTATCACATAGGAAAAAAATCTTTCATTTATTATTTGTTTGTTTGTGGGTGCCAGGAATCTGAACCCAGCACCCCAGTACAGTCTTCTGTCAGTGAGCTATATCACTAGGCCTTCCAAATCTAACTTAAAATTAAACCACAAAACTACTCAGACACACTAATAGTTTAGCATATTTACATGGTTTTAAGATTTTTTTCAATATATACACTGTAAAAGATATACCTTTTTCTTCAGAGGTAAATCCTGATGCAGCCTCAACTTTTTCAAGTATTTTCCTCAATTTCATAATTTTTGTGGCACATACATATCCATATCTATATTAGTAAAAAAAAAAACTATTACTTAACTGGTATTGATATATACAATAAATGATGTTATATTTCTTAACAATAACACATAACTCCAACATCGCATATGTCAATAGACATGGCAATTTTTTTTGAAGAATACAATCATAGACTTATTAAAGCTTGAAAACTTAAAGATCTAGTACCAGAATTATCTCAGACACTACTATAACTACTATATACTTTAAAATAACTGTCATACAATAATGGAGAAAAAAAATTAATGTCTGTAATGAGTAATTTCTTAACCGATTTTTGCTTAAGAAATAATTCACTTTATAAAATAAAATACACCATTTACAGAGCGAAAGCTCGTTTCGTACTAAAGGGTAGAATAGCTACCAAAGGAAATAAGAAAGGAAACTGAGGAGATACTGAAAATCTACATTCGCCATCAAACCCCCCAGCATCACTGTGTCGCATCCTGTCATCTTTGAGTGCAGGATGTACTCAACGTCAAACCTTTACAAGATTCTACTTCTAAAAATGGCTTCGGAAGAAACCTTGGTGGTGTCCTTTTATACTGACTATTCATTCACCATTAACTCTCTTCAACTGACATACATTAAGCACCTGCCATTTGTTTACTATGCTAACCTTTCTGCACTGTGACTACAACAGGAGTAAGGTGAGAAGAACAGACAGGGTCTCTGCCTCTGAGCAGTGTGTAGTGCAGAAAGCAAGATTTCAGTATCAAAGCAAAAACAGAAATGTGTGTGCTACAAACACATAGACTCCAGCTGAACACAGGCCCGCAGACAAGTTTCTTGTCACGGACAGCAGGACCCACAGAATGTCCCACACATTCTATAGGGCATAACTCTGGGTTATAAAAATCTAGCTCATATTTTTCTACTGTAAATTTGTACTTGAGTAATAGTGATCAAGTGTACATCTTCCTAGCTGCTCATGAGGGGTACAGGAAGCAGTTTTTGTGTCTGCCCACTTGGCATGATGAACAAACAGCAGGATGTGTGCCTGTGTGCAAAACTGGGAATCTGATCCACATAACACTACCTCTTACCCGAGCATCAGAAGGGATAAAATACACCCACACCACTCTTCTTTACATAAACATGTATTTTGCCATAATGGAATATGGGTGTGACTCCCAGTAGGAGTGCCTAGGGAAGGCAAAACACCCATCTATGGGCATTCGTCACTCGGCAGATGAATAGCAAGGCATGTACAGGAGCTCAAAGCAGCAACAGGGGAGTTTTGCTCATGAAATTCTAATCGCTAAATTTCTATGCATTTAAGGTTTGGTTTCCTGTTTTTTGCTTTTTTCTTTTTTTTTTTCTCCCAGCTCAGCCCACCTTGGGAGCAGGGCTGGAACTGTATGTGATGCCAGGGAGTGAACTTCGATCCCCTGCGCTTGCCCAAGCTTGCCCAAGCAGGCACTTTAGACTGCTGACCTATCTCGTCAGCCCTATAAGGTTTGATTTTTGTAAAAAAAAAAAAAAATTGTTTTGATTTTTCTGGTAGAAGTAGCCCAGTTAAGTACAATGGCACATGAAAAACCAGATTTGCAAGTTCTAGAGGAGGCTAAAAAGTGAATCATCAGATTTACGCATGGATGACAAAGATATTAATGACTTGGACTCTGGCCACTTGGGCCCAAGGTCCTGTGACAGTGAAGTGGAGCAAGAACTGACCAAAGGCAAAGTAGCTACTGTTGGTAAGTCATGCAGCACCTATGATGGCACCCACAAAGCATCGGCCAATGGCTTTGTTTCACATGCTCCTAAACATGTTTGGCATAAATAGCTCATAAAGAAAATCCAAGTATAAAATACCACAAAGAAATCTTAGAGGACTGGGACTGGAATTTATAAGAGATCATTTATAGCAGAGGAAAAGCAAAATGTTTCTGCCTAGGGTAGTACACAAAAAAACTTGTGGAACACACTAGTAAACCTACGGGGGAACAGGAAGCCACAGCACCACAAAGACATAATATGACAACAGGAGAACCAAAAAGATATCAACTGCACCCCACAAAAAAAGGACAGGAAAAAAAAAGGTGCCATCAGTGGAAGCGATCCTTGCGTACAGAATATGCTGCTTTCACAGGTGAGGCCTACTTTCGGTGGGACAGTTGAAGCCAAGATCATTTCTGTGGCAAACTTTTGTTTCTATTTACATTGCAGTTCACAGAGGTATTTACTTCCAATGTTATCTTTTAGGTTTTGGAAGCAAGTAAACAGCTGATGTGAAAATGTTGGTCTACTCCAAGGACTCATATATTTGATATTTTATATTTTTGATATGTTATTTTCCTACTAAGTGCATGTTGCAAAATACAGTTAAGAAGCTCCTGACAAAAGAGGAAGATAAGAAAGGAAACAAGAATGGCCTGCCGGCTGGTGAGATAGGTCAGTAGTCTACAGCACCTGCTTAGGTAAGCTTAGACACATGCAGAGGACCACGATTCGATCCCAGCACCACGGGCCATGCCAGTTCTGCCCTCACGGTGGGCTGAGCTGGTCAAACAAAACGAAAAAGAGAGATAATGGTGTGCCACACAGGAAAGGAAAGCTAAAGACATGTGCTGTTACTGTAAGTGAGATGCATGAATGGAACATGCAGCTGCCACTTGTGAAGACTGCCTTAGGCATGACAATAAAGCAGAGACTATTTCTGTGGCAGAGTTCTACTGGTATTTTTATTGTAATTCACACAGGACATTATTTCTGATGATTTTTTTAGGTGTTGTAAGCAAGTACACAGCTGATGTGAAAATGCTGATGTTTATTCTAATTAATATGTATTCATGCAATACACATTAAAAATCTAAACTCTTCTTATTGATACTTTACATGTTGTGTAATATAAGAACCTTCTGACAAACAGTAAGACCAGTGAGATGCCAAGTACACCCTACAAAAACAGCAAGGAAGCGAAACACATGTGCTGTCCGTGTGAGTGGTTTGTGTGTGGGTGGAAGGTGCTGCTCCCCGGCATGAAGACCGCCTTCCATGGGGTAATCAAAGCAAGGATTGTTTTTTTTAATTTTTCTTTAATGTGTTTGGTCTCACAATGTAGCTCGGATTTGTAGTTCCTGTTCCAGCCTCCCCAACGCTGGGGTTACAGGCACGTGCTACCACGCGCTGACTCCATGGCCTGCTCAGGATGCCCAGGGGTGGGGCGTCCTGAGCAGGGGGGTACAGCACGTGGTGCTGGGGACAAACCCCAGTCCCCATGCTTCCTAAACAGGCGCTTAGTCTGCTGAGCTATCTCACTGGCCCAAGATTTCTTTTTGTGGAGTTATATTGATATTTTTATTGTAGCTCATATAGAAACTTATTTCTGGGGTCTTTTTAGGCTTTGTACACCAAAAAACAGTTGTTGCTAAAAAATGGTGATGTGTTTTTATAAATGCTCAATAAATATTAAAAATTAAATGCTTTAGTTTTGGGTACTTCTTTCCAACTAAGTACTAATTGTTTAATACCATAAAACTCATAAAATTAAAATTAATTCATCAATAGAAACATTCTAAAAAGAATAAATGAAGGAATTAGACAACCACAAGTGCCTTTACAACAGAATTGGCATTATCAGTGGACTCTTTCTCTCCTTTCTTTCTTTCTTGGTACGAGGACTCAAACTCAGGACCTCACATTTGCCAGGCAGGCACTGCACCACTGAGCTAAACTAAGCTACATGCCCAGCTCCCTAAAGCAGTGGAGGCCAGCCTATGGCATGTGTGCATGCCACAACGGGCACAGAGCCCTGTGTGCTGGCATGGAAGCCATGTCACCCTAGCAGCCAAGCACCAGATAACAATTATTTTTCTAAACTAAAACCTCAGTGTTCAGGCCTACTCACACTGCTACTCCGTGATAAGCACGTGGGTTTGGGCTGCAGTCCGGGCACTTGGGCTCTAAAAGGCTGCACTACTGCCTCAGAATGTGGAATTTGGTTTGTCTTGTTCCAGTAGCATTTATTTGGAGGGGAAATTACGAGTCTATTTAAATGTCTGCCTAAGATCAAATAATATGAAAATCAACACTCATTATTCTCATAAATCGTAACATAATTATAGAATTAAAGAAAAATAACACAAGTGGGAAAATTTATTCTTTTATAGTTTACTTTCCTATTCATGTAATACAGTAGGTCATTGAAACTGCTCATTAAATTTCTGGCTTTTTGATCAAAATCTTCTAATTATCTTTAGTTTTAATTGTTAAACAAAGAAAGTAGATCCCAAAATTTAAATTTAATTTACTATGGCCTGTAGATTAGAGTTTGCTTTCTGTGCTCCTCAATGAAAAAAACTGTTTTAAGAGTTATGGCTACAATTCTTCTCAGTTTAAAATTTATAATGTGACATCATCAATACATTACTAATGCCACTTATCAAGCCTTTACAATTGGTCTCTATCACTTGTGCTTATACAATTACAAACAGCTTCCTAGGACCCAAAAAGTGGACGTAGGCACAATTTCTAAACTAGAAAACAGAATCACCTTGGTAAAGGCGACAGATGGAGACCTAAATATAAACAAAAACCACATTACTAAAATATATGTTATCTGTTTCTAGGACAGAAATATTAAACAGTAGTCATTCTACAAATAAACAATTTCTCTTTTTCTTTCTCTTTGAGATACAATTAAGTTTGAGAGGCCAGACTGCAAAGCTTTTATCAATAAGCACGACTGCTGTTAGGAGCAGGGCTCAACAGATTATTTCAAAAGATAAGAAGCCTAAGCACTACAGATCAGCTTCTCTAAGTCTGCTGCAACTATTAACTTGTAGTATCTTACCCATACCATTTAAATCATTTCATGAGTATACTACATTCTATATATCAGCCACACTTAAGAAATTAAATAACCCATGGAAGTAAAAGAACCAAAGCTTTAAAAAATAATAATCCGTGTTTCACCAAGAGAATTAACTTTTCACGCATTCCTGTATTACATGAAAGCAGGGCATAGTCAGCTCCTGTACCAGAAAAGAGCAAACAGAACATCTAAAGGCAAAGTATGCACCGCCTACTTACATTCTCAGAGGATTAACAATTTCTGTCCTCAGGAGCTCCTGTGTTTCACTGTAATACTCCACATCATTCTTTTCTTTGGGTCTAAGTAACACAGTGTCCAGAACAGAACTAAAAGCAAATAAGCTGCAAAATAAAAACAGTATTTTTTCTCATGTTATAAACATGTTATTTGTCAAGAAACCGATTCTAAAAACAACCATAAAGAAAAAGAAGCAAAGTCTAAGCAGTAAGCAGCACAGACATCCATACTTTTCATGAACACGGGACCTAAGAGTCCCATAAGGACTCCTATAGTTCAATCATCAGAGCCTAGAGAGCTTTCACCAGGGGAAAAAACTAACCCCCCAAGAAGGTAAACTACAAACTGACAGTGTTAAAGGATAAAAATATGCCCCAAGCATATTAAGAAATCAAACTTCTATGCAAAATCTAAACGAGGGCCCACAAATCTGAGTCATACTACAAACATATACCATAGGAGGAAGTGTGGAAACCACTTTCTCAGAGCAAACTTTACTCCTTTTTCCCTTTCTGCTCCCTTGCAAAGTCCTGCAGTTCTTGAAAACCACTTGTAAATGACTAACAGCAGACACTTGCTAGTATGGAGGCAAACAAACTTGGCAAACACAGGTTTTTATTAAATATCTGAAGAATATTACACCAATCCTGCAAGGCTTGGGGCCTGTGAGATAGCTCAATGGACTAAAGCGCCTGCTTAGGCAAGCACAGGGATGGTGGCTCAATCACGCTGCACCAGCCCCACCCCAGGGCGGGGTGAGCCAGCCACAGAGTCCAGGCATGGTGGAGCACGCCTGTAATCCCAGCACTGAGGAGGCCGAACACAGAAGGACCACAAAAAGTCTAAGATGTGTAGTGAGACCCTGTAACAACCAAATACGTAAAAAAAAAGAAAAGAAAAAACACTACAAAGCTTGTTCGTGCCAACACATCCAGGAGACTGAGAGGCCCAGCAGCTTCACTCTCTTCTCCGCCTCTCGAAGGCTGGCTGCCTGTCTAACGCCCTGGTTCTACTGGCACACTGTGCGGCACTGGCACTGCACAGTCCTCAGGCCTAAGGAGTCTCGCTTCAACCTTCCGAGCCGAATGACTCCTATCACGTTAAGTTGCTCCACTTTGGAAAACTCTCTATATGAGGGCAACAGTGCTTGTATTAAAAGCATTTTGTAAATAAAATCATTTTGTGATTGCCTCTGCCTACTAAACAAATAGGGCACGAATCAAGCAGCGAGTCGCCTTTTGACATGGGTGCAAAGCTACCATGTTTACTCCCTGCAGGTCCTCCGCCCTGCATGCTTCCCTCCTTCACCTCGGACTCATTATTCACTCCATTACTGTTTGCACTAGCTTTTGGAAGGAGAAACAGAAGAAAACAGGCCAAGCTTTCAGAGAGTTCACTGTGGAAGGAGATAGAGGGGTCTCCCTTTTCTGAGCCCCAGTCTCACAGCCCCCCTCCTCTGTGGCAGCTGGCAATCCACTTCACATAGACACACAAGCACACATGCACGCACGCACACACAAGTGCCCGTCCCCATTACAGACTCACCAGAATAGGGTTGAATCTAAGTAACAAGAGTTGTAATGGCCCTGGATACCTTTCTTCTTTCCAATCATTATTTCCAAACCTTCCTTCTCCATTCTGGGTGGAGTGTTTTCCTCTACCACCTCACTTAAATAGCCTCCAAATGCTGAAACGACAAAAATGGCAGTGAGAGAACTCTTTTAAACTACTGTAAGTATATATGTCTTCCTTTTGAAATACTTTTTGGTTTGCAAAATTTGTTTCTCAATCTTTGGTTAACTGCTATTCAGCCTATATTATAAAAAAAAAAGGCTGTTATTCATTTTCAATCTCACCTCTTCCACAATTGCAAAAAAAAGTTAAGAGTATTAGGCAACATACAAAGAGCATCTGTCAAGTACAATACTTATCAAAAATACTTCATTTTAAAGTCCAGAAAAAAAAAAATCTGAAGTGTTTCTTCAAGGTTACAAAAACTGCTTTTCATAATGATGCATTATCTATTTACAATGCTTAACCTGGGAGATGCTATGTCCCTGCTGTCCAGAACTGGAAAGGGACAGCACCAGGAAAGTGTCCCCCACACCAGGTGACGGAGACAGCTGCCTTCCGCTCACCAAGCTGAACACTGATTTCTGGACAGGATATCTGATGGTAGTGCTTAGCACAGCAAGAGAGAATCACTGCAAAAAAGTTATGTTTCCAATTTCTACTTCCTGTAGTCTTGAAAATTAAATGCCTGGTCAACAGGAAAGGAACAATGTGCTCTATTAGTTCTCACTGAAGTCCCAATTTCGTAACTAATATGCTTAAAATGTCTAGTTTGATGACTACTGGCAAGAAACTCATTTAAGCCGCATGCCATCCCTAGTGTTAGAAGGGATAAAGCGCTCCCCCTCCCTGTTAGTACATAAGTGGAAAGCACCAGCTACCTAAGGAGTTGCAGCGCTCGATCTGATCGGAGGCGGGCTGCAGGGACGCAAACCTGGAGTCCGGCCTGCAGCTCCGCAGCTTCACGAACAGCGCCTTCTTCAGGGCACAGGTGAAGTACCGGGTGCCCCTAAAGGTTCCATCCGTGCAGCCTGCGCATTCGTCCTCCTGCAAAACAAAGGCTTCCTCATGTGCACATGGCCCCCGGAAAGGCAGCCCACAGAGAACGGGGGCACTGAGGGTGGGCTCTGAGCGCACCCTCGCTCTGAACTCCTTCTCTAGTCCTGTGACGTGAGCGGCATGAGGAAGGTGTTGGTGCCTCGGCCCACAGCTAATGCCTTCAGAATCTAACTCCTTGATTACAGGAGGTCCTCCATGCATCTCTTCTAGAACATATGCCTATCCCTTTCTTGGGTGAATGAACTTCCTGCACCACCTCCACGTGGAGTAGAAGGAGGGGTGAGATGGGAAACGCAGCTCAGGGACGCACCAGGCCTGCATCCTAGCCCCAACAATACAAGGTACACAATTGAAGAAATAAAACTAAGTGTGATGGGGAAGCTAGGCATTCTAACTCTCCCTCTCCAGTGGTGTTCACCAGTATGGAAACAAACAAGCAAGAAAGCCAAACTAGTCAAGAAATACATTAAATATAAGCTAAACACATTCAAATTCTCCTCTCCTGATTATGAAATTGTTGACAAACTCCAAAGGGAAAAGTGTAGGAGCTCAAAAGAGTTCTACATGTGTAGGTGATAAATTTTAAAACCATAATTGATACATCTCTATGGAGAAAGAAGCTGAGGAAGGAAAAAGCTGTTAATAGATCTGCTTTTCTTACTGCATTCCATTTAATAAAAGGAATCTAAATACGTTACCCTAAAAGACAATATTTATTCTTTTGACTATCAATCAACTAACTTTAAAGCAAACTAGAAAAAGCTTAAAGAGAAGGCAAACTAAATGAGAATAATATTTTTCTCTTGTGATGGTTTTTCTGACAAATACAACAGTTTTCCAAAAAAAAAAAAAAAAAAAAAAAAAAAAAAAAAGCCAAAACACACACACACACACACACACACACACACACAGGAAAACTCTTCACAAATCCCCACACAGAAAAGAACTGTAGTTTTCAGGTCAAATTAAATTACCAGTTCCAGTCCAGCTAGCACTTCATTGAGCCCTGGTGGCTGGCCAATCCAGCGGATGACCCCATAAAAAGGAGGGTTCTCCTTCACCTCAGCCAGCGAGCCCACCTCCAGCCCGTGTGAGGCGCCCGAGGTCACAGGCAAGGGCGGGCTCTCCTGCACAGGCGCACTGTTCAGCTCGCCCATCACCGACTGCACCGACAGCGAGAGGGGGCTGTGAGCCATGCTGCCGTTGGTGTTGGGCACCTTCGTCAGACTGAAGGGCAGAGAGTGAAATCTGTTCTCGCCGGGTAAGGAGCTCAGGGACGGAGGCTGCAGCGGTGGTGAGGAGTGCCCAAAGTCTGGAGACAGCTCTGTAAGTGACTTGGCGGGATCCTCTGCAACTTTAAATAGTTATTCTTAATTAGGGAAGTTTATTCAGGAATACTGAATATGCCTTACATCTCTAAAGATCAATACACAAATCCAGCACAACTGCCCACCCATCCTCTACTAGGATTCTTACAGGCACTACAAATTTATTATCTCCAAAACAGTGTTCTTCCCTACTCCCCAACTTTTCTCCTCAGTCAATAGAACATAATTGTTCAAAATTTTAAAATATCTACTACTGACTGGCATTACTTAAGATATATTCTTTGTTAAGAATTATTATAAAGAGATACCATAAATTAAGAAACACTTCTAAATAATTTATGGAACACATAAGTTTTAAAAATAAGAAAAAGAAAAGGAAACAAAGAACTCTGGTGAGGCACATACAAAGCAACACTCATAGAAGAGTCTATCACGCAAACACACAACCAGAATGTAAGTCCACAAGAACAGCGGCTTTGGTAAGTCTTTCCCTGAGTTGAATTTATAACGCCTGGTATGCCACAAACACAAGAAAGTACCTGTAATGTATTTTTTAAAAGTAAATTAATCACATGTTGTAGAGCAAAGCTTTCTACAATGTCATGTAAGTAAAACTAAAGGAACACTGTTCTATTGTAACTAAATGACTTCTATTTTCTAATTTAAAGATGAAGACCTACTCCACACAAAGTTCATTTATGTATCATGCAGATATTTAAGGACCAATTTTATCTCATGAAATTATTACATATTAGATTCCAGTAGAATCAAGAAGTTAGAAGTATTCTTAAAAAGTCTTTTTCTGTTTTTAATCTGTTTAGTACAGGATCTACAGGGTGTCACTACACAGGTTGGACTCATAGTGATCCTCCTGTTTCCAGCCTTGTGAGCACTGGGATTAAGGATGCAGGCTACCACGCCCAGTCTGTCATCATTTCAGTGCACCCCAGGGGAGGGGCTGGCATAGCACACAGGGGATCAACCCCCTGGGCCCCGCATCTGCCCACACAGGCACTTTAATCTGCTGAACTATCTGGCTGGCCCTATTAGGAATATTCTTGTATAATACAGAACACATACTATAAGGAAAATAAAATTATGGCTCAAACCTGAATAATTAACATTGCCTAGAATATGATTGCTAGTTTCCTTTCCTGAGGGGGAAAAAAAAATGACCCTATAAGAAAAACATTAGCATCAGTAACAACTGGGCAAGAGGGGCCCAGCCCACGGTACACCTGGATGCGCCCTGTCCACACCCATTACAGCGGGCTCCAGTACTATAAATTCTTGTTTTCGTTTAGTTTGTAGAAATCACTAAAACCACAATTCTCAAGCCCTGTTCTGAGCAAAGGAACTTCTTAGGAGAGGAGAACGAAAGACAAAGCAGTAAAACTGCTGTGAGGAGAGGTAGAAGAGCAAAGGAAAGGCTTCCCAGATAGACTATAGAGCTGGAGTTTCAGAGACAAACAGCAGGGAGCCAGCCCACAAAGGTGGAAGAACAGGAAGGACTTCCAGGCCGCAGAAGCAGCAAGCACACACGCAAAAGAAGAGGCGAAGAAAGCTCAGTACATCCCAAGAATGGAGCCAGTCCAATGGCTGCAGAATGACAAAAGGACAGAGTTGAGCCCGAGGCCCCACCATCAGGAGACCACCACGCCGAAGTCAGGAATTTGGATGCTTATGTTCAAGGATAGGGGAACAGTAATATATGGCATGCAAAGCAAAGGCATGGACAGATAAAGCTTCAGAAAAATCATTACAAAAAGTAGACACGGTACAGTGCTTACACGCTTGAAGACTTAAATAAATCAGGGCTGAACACTGGGCTCCACTACTACCAGATATGCACAGGGCTGGGAGATCGCTCAGTAGAATAGGCGCTTCCCTGGCAAGCGCAAGGGCCTGAGTTCAATCCCCAGTTCAGACAAAAAAAACACAGTCCCTGGTTCTCAAAAAAAGAAAACTTAAAATAGATATGCACATACATTATTTAACCACTGTAATGAAAGTATATGCAACAGTATCTACCTCTTAAAGTTGTTATGAGGACAAAAAAAAACAATGTATACAAACAACGGAGCCACAGCACAAGTGATCGGAAGAAGGCAGCTCAGCAAGCCGGAGGAGGCTTGAGCAGTGCTGCTGTCAGCCTGAATGAAGCTGAGACGACTGGCTCTGCTGAGAGGAGGCGAGCTGCAGCCACATCAGTACGGACAAGACCAAAGAGAAGGTCTGAAGGAAGACCATGGTTGTTAGAGATGAAGAAGCAGCGAGAGAGTCCGGAGACGTTAAAGATGAAGAAACCAAGATTTATTTTCAACTGGACATGACAGAGAGGGAGGAAGCAGGAAGGGCCCGGGATGCAGCCCACATTGCGTGTCACATACCTGCCCCAAGTCTCCCTTTCCGTACCTTATGCCAGTACAGTCCAGGCTGACTTATGACAGAATTCCTCCAGGTCACCAGTGACCTCAGATGACGAGGCCCAGCGGGCACCATGCGGTCTCCACCTGCCTGCCCACACAGCCGGCAGCTTGCTGCCCACGTGCTCTGTGGCTTCCTGACCTGACGGTCTCCTTTTCCCACATCCCCTGCGCACTTTTGCTCGGTGTGTGCTACACTTACCTTCCTTCTACACTGGCTACTAAGCTCCTCAGTTCAGTCACAACCTACGCCCCCCATCGTCTCTAAGGTTCCACCCTGTGATGACACCCAGGCATTTTTCTCCAACTCTTACTTCTCTTCTAGGCTCCAGATCTACACAGCCAACTGCCCACTTGATGAGCCCTTTTAGGAAGTTGGAAAGATTCCTTCAATTCAACATGGCCAAAATCAAATTCCTCACTTTCTTCCACCACCATCTGAGTATGCAAGCCAGAAAACCAGATGTCATCACCGACACAGCTTTCCCCCAAACTCCACCTTCCACCCCTATAGAACTCCTGCCAATTCAACTAAATCTCAGATCTATCCACGTCTCCCCCTGTCTTCCCAAGTCAAGATACTACAACCAACTACTGAGACCGCAACAGCCTTCAGTGGTGGCCTTGCACTCACTGTCCCCACTCTAACCCACTGTCTGCCCTGCAGCCAGAAGGATCCTCCCAAGAGCAAAGCTGGCCACCTCACCTGCTGCTGACAACCGCCAGCAGCCCTGCACATTGGCAGTGGGGCATTCTGGCTTCACGCGGCCTGGCTCTGCTGCCGCTCTGTTCTCTCACTGAAGGCCATGCCTATCTCCGCTCCAGCTAGACTGGCTCTTGCGGGCCTCAGCAAACAGTAGGCTCCATTCTTCCCCAGGCCTTCACATATGCCAGTCTCTCCGCCTGAAATGCCCTTCTGTCCTCTACCATTATCACCTCACTCTGTAAACCTAGGTGGCTGAAGACACCGCAAGCCGCTAGGCAAAATCTCAGTGCCCTCACAGCATTCCCCGCGCTGCCCTCATTCCACACGCTGCCCTCATTGTACTGCAGCTCCACATCTGCTTCTGTGCCTGATTAATTTCTACCCTAACAATTTGACTGTAAACTCAGAAAGCACAAGGGCAAGATCTATTTTTTCCCCCACCATTATAACCTCAGAGAATGTCTGGCATACAATAAACCTCAGTAAATATTTATTGAACAGATGGACAAGAAAATGAACATGCCAGAAGAAAACAATATCCCAGAACCAAGGGAATGTGGAAGTTTTTAAAGGGAGTGCTTTAAAGAGGTCAAGAAAGACCCAGACAGAAAAGCTTTCAAGTAATTCAACTGATTCTAGAGATCTTCTAAGTAGATCATTAAGAGATCGAGCTCCTAAACATTTTAAGTGTTTTATTAATCTTAACAGCAGTACAGTTCAAACTGTGTAAGCATTTTAGTCTAGCAATATTAACAAAGGGCTATTCATTCTGTTTCAAAAATGTACAAATATTGATTTAAAAGATCTTTTTTTTTTTCGATTAGTTAAGAGGATGAGTTTGCTATAAAGAACACTAAAATCAGTTTACCTTCATCAATGTACCATGCATTTTTTGATTTAGATTGTGGTTGTGAGTCCACAGAAGATCCATTTAGGGTATAAAATAATTCAGATCTATTTCTATTTCCGGGGTCTGAGGTAGATCCTAAGAAACAAGAAAAGTTTTTTTTTAAATAAAGTCAATATGTTGTCCCAGTTTTTTAATAAGACAAATCAAAACACATACAATGTTCACATCTGTTTGTACAACCCATAGAAATATACAAATACAATGTATTTTATTATTATTATATTCTTCATTTAAAATACTGGTGACCCTTTAGAGCTAATGCAGGAGGGGAGCAGGAATAAATTCAAGCCCGCTCATTCTTTTCAAATGCAAACTGCTCTAAGAAATCGTCGTCCTATCGCATCTGATGAATTACTGGTTCACAAATTAAACTCACACCCCAATGGTTCAGTAAAGGACACACACACACACACACACCATGTGTTTAGGTGTGTAGTTTGCTACACAGCTGGGTTTGTGTACACTCTGTGATGTTTGCACAAAGACAAAACCACCTAATGATGCAATTCTCAAAATGTATTCCTGTCAGAAGTGATATCTGACTTGCTGTCAGAAGAACATAATCTCCCAATGTTGTATACAGATCAGAACATAGATTAAATTTTAAAAGTTTTAAAGTTCAGGTGGGGGGGGTACCTGCTGAACACACACAGGGCTGTAGGTTCAATGCTAGACAGTGCAAAAATACAAATTAAAAAAAATTAAAGAAAAAACTCAATATTTAAACATTTTGGAATTGCTGATTGTCAAATTTGTCACTTAACTTCATGAGTTTGAAAAGTGTGGCACTATAGTTTCTTCCATATTGATCTATTAAATGTAAGCATCATACAGTTGTGCCACAGATGTGTCCAGACATGGCACTACTGCAGTGCTTCCTGGGAGGATGTGCCCCAGCAGAGAGCAGGGAATCTGCAGAAGCCATGGAAATTCAGCTCTCACCCTCAATGTCAAGCAGACAGGCCTACATTCTGTACCTTTGCCTCAGAAATGCTATAACATAATCAGCACTCCACATTGAGTGTACACCAGTAATTCCAGCTATTCAGGAGGCTGAGGCAAGAGGATTGATTGATCGAGGCCAGGAAGTCAAAGCCATGCTAGGCAACATAATGAGACCTGATATCAAAAACAGAAAGGAGAGAGGCTGGGAAGAGAGCTCGGCAGTGTAGGTGCCTGCCTGGCAAGGGCAAGGATCTGGATTCAATCCGTAGTACTGCATGTTGTGCCTGCATTGTGGGGGCCACCAAAACTGGGTGTGGTCGTGCATGCCTCTAATCACAGCACTGGGGAGGCTGTGCTGCTGTGTAGCGAGATCCTGTGCCTGAATAAATAGCTAAATAAATAAACAA
>PVKA01044837.1:0-15917 GCA_004027165.1 Ctenomys sociabilis
CTTCTTTCCTTCCTTCCTTCCTTCCTTTCTTCCTTCCTTCCTTCCTTCCTTCCTTCCTTCCTTCCTTCCTTCCTTCCTTCCTTCCTTCCTTCCTTCCTTCCTTCTTTCCTTCTCTCTTTCATGTATTTTGTACAGGGTCTGTTTTACAGCTGTAGTGATCTTTCTGTTTCAGCCTCTCCACCACTGGAATTACAGGCATGTGCCCCAATACTGGGGCTCAGTGGCTTGCTCAGCACACCCAGGGACATGGCCGGCATGGCATGGGGTGCTGGACTGAACCCTGGTCCCATGCTTGTCTAAGTCTATGCGCAATTAGTCTGTTGCGCTATCTTGCCTTCATCCAGTCTCTTATGTTGGGAACTTTCTCACATAAAAATCTCATCCCCCCCCAAAACAATCCAGCTAGTCACTGTTTTTATGTGGAACAAAATATTTGAACAAACAAATGCTGAAGCTGTCAGAAAGAATTTTATTTTCATGGAAGCAAAAAGTGTATTGTTAAATAAGAATATATACATGACTTTAAAATCCTGTTTGTGAATAAATTTTATTTTATCATTTTTAGTAATTTGGTCTTCATTTGTACAGAGTAACTTTATGACTCTTCTGGTAGCTAATATTGAATACATTATATTTTTATTCAATATTATGAAATAAATATATCTTCAAGAGAGATAAATTGTTCTAACTTGCACAAAACACTGCTTGGTTCCCTGCCAAATTTCTTCAATGTTTCCCCATTAAAAATAGTACTTATCATGGTTTTAAAAATACTTTTTATCTAGTGAATGGTGTTTTCTTTTTTGCTTATTTTGATAATTTATTTATTTTATTTATTTATAATTTATTTTTGAATCAATACATTGTACATTGTTATCTTCTTAATGGCTATCCATAAAACAAGAAGCAAACAGGATATGCTGTCCAAACACTATTAGTACAAATCTTCTCACTGAGTTAAGCAAAAGTTGCTTTATATCTATCCCAACTATTTTGTACATACAAATACAAAATTGGTCTTCCTTTGTATCCTCTTTTTTTGTTTAGTCCTATCAGAGGTGGGTATTCCATTAGCATCTAAGTACTACAGGTGCATGAATTCAACAAAACAGTCCAACACAATTCAGCATCCACAATAGTAGTAGGTTATCTGGAGAAGTTGTTGACATGAGTCATTCATAGCTCAATATATTAATATGGCTTTACTTTATACACCTCCTTTTTATACTTTTCTTCTGGATGGTTAAGACCAAGAAAAAGCAAGACCTATATAACAAGAAATGTAGTTTTTGTATCAGATAAGGTCAGTCAGGTAGCCTATGGGTTTATTCTGTAACCCTGTACTGCACTTTGTAGATCCTTTGTCAGTGTCAGCCATGTGGCTAAGTCACAGCCATTGCTTAACCAGTTTGCTCTCTGTGACAGCCTGAGAGAATGTTTTCTCTCCATGTGACTTTCCTTAGGCACACTATAGATCATCAGTCACATTCCTCTGTGGCCCCATGATCTCCTTGATCAGAAAATTTGGGGCACAACTGAGTTACATGATGTTACAGTACAAGTTCTCCTATGTCCTAAGTCTTCACTGACCTTGAAAAGCTAGGGCAAAAATGTTGGCTGACCTCCCAGCCCTTCTTTTTCTGCAATTTTTGATCTGCAAACTTAGGTTGTTAACCCTCCAGAACAGAAGGTTATTATTACCCTGCAACCTATGCAGTTCGGTTTATCCATACTATTTGTCAAAATATCAGACATTGTAGGCATAACATGGAACAGGTATTTTCCATCAAGTATTGAGATATTAAACTCTAAGTCCTTACAGAATGTGAAGAAAAAATTTTTTAAAAAAAATAGGAATTAACACTTACATATATTTACATAGATATTTAGCAATCTATATACAGCATTGTAGCAGGACTGTCTTGTGACATTTTTTGTCTTATTTTTCATTTATTACCCTTTAAAAATTTTATTTGAAAGACAGTATAGTAATAGTTGGTATGTCATGACAAGAAGTACATATTTAGAAGACCAGAATGACAGGCATTTTAAGAGTGACCCTTCATTATTGCACTTTGCTAAATTCAGTGCAGTTCCTTGGTTCACAGGTATCAGCATATATAGTTAGTCGGGGTGAGAATCCTACCACTTAACTGCTAGTTTTAAAAATCTGCTGATGTTACTCAGGATCATTGTCTTATCTTGATAATTTAAAAAATAATGAATGAGTCTTCTTTGCCCTTTAGGTTTTATCAAATTCATCTGCTTAAACCACCCAGCCTGTGACATTTTCTTTGGGGTAAGATTTTCAAAAACAAATGATCTCCACTATTTTTTTAATTATAAACTGCACATTTTGGTTCTTATAATCAGCTTTCATATTTTCTAATTTTCTAGGAGCTGGCCTGTTTTGTCTATCTTTTTTAAATAGCTGGGCGCTGAGGTGGCCAAAATTTTCTCTTGCCTCTATATTTTATGATATAAATTGAGGTAAAATTGAGTTATAATGAGCCCCACATGTTTGAAGTGCCTGGTTCATAAATTCTATGAACCTATATTTACCTCTTTGCTGCTCATCACCACCGTCAAGGTAATAAGTGTCTCCTCTGCTCCCCAAAGGTGTGCATCCTCAGGAGACTTGCCTGTCCATTTGGAAAGACGTCTACTGGTATTATGATTGGCTCTGCCTTGAACTTATAAATCAATCTGTGGAGAATGCTGCCTTAACAATCCTGAGTTTATCAGTGCCTGTGCATCACAAGTGCTTTCCCTTTATCCAAGTCCTCATCAGCATTATTTGTAGCTTTTAGTGCAAAAGTTTTGAAAATAATTTTTTAGATTTATGCCTAAACGTCCTGTGATGTCACTATATTTTAAAAATCTAATTTTCTGATATTTTGCTAAATTTACTTGTTATCAGTTATAGTAGTTTATTTTATAGATTCTCTGCTATCTTCATTATAGCTATATTATCTCAAATAGCAATGGTTTTATTTTTTTTTTTCTCCTATTTTATGTCTTTTAAACGACCTTACATCATAGGCCAGAACTTTTAGTACTATGTGAAATAGAAGCTGCACATATGCATGCCTTTGCCTTGTTCCCAGTTTTAGAGTCACATGATTTAGTTATTATTTACTATTGCACGTGATAGTATCTATCCTCTGTCAATTTGAGGTAGGTTTGTGCTGCTCCTGATTTGCTGAGCACTCTTTTGCTTGTATCATAAAGGCTTGCTGAATTCTTCTGATGCCTTTTCTGCATCTACTGAAGGGTCCCTATGCATTTCTCTTTCATTCTATCAGCACGGTGACAACCACTGGTAGGTTTTTGAATGCCTCACCATCTTTACATTCTCTGGTAAACTGAACCAGTCATAGTGCCTACTAACTAGGTGAAACAGCGGGTCAACCTTGTAACATTTTAAAAGGTTTTCTGCATCTACAGTTATGAGCATTATTAGTGTGTATTTTTGTTTATGTCTTCGACATTGGTATTAATAGCATTTTCCTTAAACTTAAAAAACTTTAAGTCAAACTTTTTTTTTTGAATGTTTGAGTCAATGACTAAGATTGTTGCGTACCTGTGGGTCTGTCTTTGTAAATGTATTATAGAAACGACAAGAATACATATTCTGCAGGTGGTGGGTGCAGTGCATAAACGCATTTCTAGGTGGATGATGACATAGTTCTAAACTAATCTTTGATGCTGTTTCATTTAATTTTCCTGTTACCTGCTGAGAGAGTGGTATTCATCTTTTACCATGTCAGCAGAGATTTCTATTTTTCCTTGGAACCCTTTCATCCTTCCTTTTAATTTGGAGCTCTTTCATTAGGGACACACATTTATAATTGTCACAACTCTCTAATAAATTACACCTGTGATGCTCATTGCTTTTCTTTTCGCCGCTAGTGCACTGTGTGTTGAAGTCTACTGCATTTAATATCATGACAGCTATTCTTCCTAGGCTTGCAGTTGTGGATAGATATGTTATGTATACACTGTACACTTTCCATTATTTGCATGTAATTGATTCTCTTTCCTGTGTTCTCTGCTCTTTATAAAATAAAGTATTTAGACCAATAACATTTAATGAAAATGCTGTTCTAGTAGGTATATCCTTCATTTCTTTCCTCCGTTTCTTGTTTTCTTTCTTTGTGGTACTATTTTTCTGTCTCCAACTTTTGCTCTTCTCAAGATGGCTTTGATATTTAAGACTGTTTGTGAATCCTTATAAATTTAGGAACAGGTTTTTTATTTCTGTTAGAATTTTGACAGGGATTGTATTGTATGCATTCAACAAGTTTCAATTTCAGATTTTATTCTTATATTGTAAAATTTCCATTGAGTTCTTTTTAATATTTTCTACGTTTATAGTTATGATTCCCCTTTTCCTTCAACGCAACTATTTTGCTTTATTTCAGGGTTCATATTTCTTTTCTTTTCTTTTTTGGCAGAACCAGGAATTGAACTCAAGCCTTTGCACTTGCCAGGGAAGTGCTTATTCTACTGAGCATCTCCCCAGGCCCCTCTTTTTTTTCTTATATTTTATTTTTTATTCAGTTAAACGTATTGGAACATTTTAGATATACATAGTAATCATACCTATCATAGGGAGTTTGTACCTGTATGTGATTTTTATTTTATTTTCAGGGATTGAACTCAGGCCCTTGCACTGGCCAGGCAAGCGCTTATTCTACTGAACTCTCTCTCCAGCTCTAAGTGATATATTTTAATTCTTCTTTTTTCTCCTCCCCTCACTTTAACTCATCTTCCCCCCAAAACTGATTAAAAAAAGGATAAAATGAAAACAAAGCAGGACTCATATTTGTAATAGCTGCTTAAAGAGCTTTTGTTTGATCATTCTAACAATTTGATCATCTTGGGGTTTTTTTTTTTTTTCTGTGAGAATAGCTCACCTTTATTTGATTTTATCTATCTTGAATACTTTTTAATTTTACCATATCTTTAATGGTGTGTTCTTAAATTGGCTGTGGATTTATTTCCAGTCCACTGGACAATGCCACTATTTTTGTTTCAGTAGGCAAGCAACACGGCTTTGTTCAAGAACCTGTCTCTCATTTTGTATGTGGCTTTACAACCACAGGGAGACAGCATTATTATTCTGGCTTGGGTGTGTCCCAGGCTTGGTTGCTTCAGGAAGAGGGTGATATTTGGGACCTCACATGTACAGGTAGGAGGCATTCTCTCATTTCTCTCTCAACTTGTAGGTCGCGCCCCTTCTCTTGGAGCTGGCAGAAGCTTGCCCTGAGTCCACTCGCAAGAATGACAGAGGTTTCCAAGGAAAGATCCGCAGAAGGAGCGGCGCTTCTCCAAGACAGTGTCTGCTTTCTGGGGAAGTTCATTTAAGGAAAAAAGCTCTGCAGAGCTCAGTCCCAGGTAGGCTGAGTCCTCCCAGGTTGTGTCCTTGCCAAGCTTTCCTCTGCTTCATTTTGGATATTTCTGAGATGTGTAGATGAAATCAGGAAGAACAGAACACAGGACATTTCCATCACTGTGTAGAGTCTTCCTTGGTCTTTTCAATCTTACTCCACCTGTCAATGTTTGCAATGAGTCCCTTCTCAGCCTACAATGGCTTTCATCTGTGTCATCCTTCCTACAATGCAGAATTTATGTTTTCTAGGATACTTTACCACATCATGCTAAACAGTACCTATTGGCCTCAAGCAGTTATTTTACCTCTCATTTTAATCATTTATTATATAACCTAATTTCAAGCTATTATTTTTAATGAGCATAAACCTACATCATTAAAGTTTAAGAACAGTGAAGGTAAATATCATACTATTATTTCGGTTTGATTTTCCTAGCATAGCAGATATTTTTAGGTATATATTAGTTGTTCCACAGGTACAACAGACTTCTTAGAGTTTGTAAAATACTTTTCTCATAAAACACCAATTTTACTAAGTTGGACATGGATCCAAGGCTGTCCAGTTAATCCTCTTTCTCTGGTACCTGCTGTGTCTTCCTTTTGAATTATTCTTGAAATTCAATGTAATTTTCCAAATGATAAAAATAAAGTCAGCCACTCACCCGCAGCACCAGCTGTTTCTAGCAAATGAATGAAAATGTAAAGAACTAGTAGAAACTTCCTGGCTTACTACCATCTTGCTATAAAAAGTTTACTCAAAATCATAGAAAATAAATGATGGTGTACATTTGAGATGCATGAAATTTCACAGGGAATTTGAAGGTAGAATTAAAATAAATGAATAAACTATGAAGTGACTTGACCTTGGAAGCAATAGCAACAAAGGCTAGTGGAAGCAGAAATAATCAAGTGATAGGCTCCGCTTTCTGATTTCAAAGCAGAAGAAAATATTAAAATTATTTGCATGAGGGAAACACTCATTCCACCAAGCCATCTCCCCAGCCCCTGTATTTTCTATACACATCCACAGATGAGATTGTGACAGACCTGCCTGGAATGAAGAGAGCATCATTCAGAACTTTTGGGTTGATTTACTTATATGTAAAAGTAGTCAATTTTGTAGGATTTATGCCTACAAAGTTCCTTTTCCTGTGGATGTATGTGACTGAATCACTCAGGATGTAAACATACTACTTGGACAGTTCCTCTGTAAGGGGCACTATTTATAAGGTCAAATCCCATGGAACAGCCTAAAATTTCTCAGAAAATAATTTCTGTGGCAGAGTTTCTGTGAGACTTGCCCATTGTATAAAAATACTACTTTTTACTTACAAGTATTTTGTAATTTCATCATGCACAGCCTTGGGGATGGTCCCAACAGTAAAGAAAAGGGTATGTCATCGCAGAATCAAGCACACAGTAGGTACTAATATAAAGTGGGCCAGGAGATGTTCTTATAAGAAAATTATTTTTATCAAGGACAGCTGTAGAGAAATGAAAGTGCATTAAATGTATACATCTTTCTGTAGTGGTTACAGGGTATAGACTGAATAACAATATTTTCTGTGAATTTAGGAAGGATGTAATTTTTATCATCTTATGTGTAAGAGATGTCGTTTTTGTCTAATAGGTCTTTCAATAATGCCAGTCTAAGAAAATTTTCATTTTTTATTAGTAAAATATTTTGGCATGTAATGAACGTAATCATCACAGGATTTGCACCTGTCTATAACACACTTGGATTCTTTCTTTTAAACCCCTTACCCTCCCCCTCCTCTGACCTATTTCCTTTCCCCATTTACAAAGGCCCTGTGCATTTTTCTTTTCTTTAAATTCCTTTCCCTTCCTTCTCTCACCTGCCTCATTTTTTGTTCCCCTTTCCATCTGAACCAATGTTTCCTGCCTCCTAATATCTACCCTCTGTTTTGCTCATCATTTATTAATTTACTTTTTAGAGGTGTCTCTTTTTTATTACTTAAAAAAAGCAAATTTTTCAATTGCTCTTAAAAATGCAAACAGTTACTTAATTTACTATTATGCCCCAAATCATCTATATTTAAGGTGAGAATCTTTGCCAGTGGAGCGGCACTTCTCCAAAACTTAAGTGATATTATGAAGATTTGAAATTTCCTTGTTTTTTTCTTCTTGAAGATGTTATGATTTTCTTCTGTAGGTACTCTGTGGGAAAAACAAGTAACATCCAGGTGAGTTTTTTTTTTTTTTTTTTTTTTTTAGTCTGAACTCTTGCTCGTTTGGCATCAAACTCCAGCTTTAGTTTGACTATTTCATTTTGATTTTCTTTTTCTTGGGTGACTAACTTTGCATTTAACTCTGAAATTTCCATCTCCATTTTCTTTGTGCTTTTCTTCATTTAATTCAACTTTTTTTCCTATACATCTTGATAAAGTCTGATTATTTATATCTTATGTTCCTCCACTTTGATTTTCATGTCATGTGCAAGTCTGGCAATATTATTATTATGTTCCTGTTCTTGAGATTTAGGCTTTTCATTTTTCATATCAGCATTTCCTTTAAGTTGTTTAATATCACCTTTCAAATTGTGTCGCTATTAAGTGGTTTGTTGTAGTCCTTTTGTCGTATCAAGAAGAGCAGTGCATTCTTTCTACATGAGACTTCCTTTGTTTGGACTACTTTTTTTTTTCCTTTGGAAAAGATGTCTATTAAACAATTTTAATTGTCATAAAATGACTAAAATGGGTTTTAAAAATTAAGGCATTTCTCTTTCTGTGGATTGCCAGAATAATGTAAAAATAATACCATCAACCCTGCTCAATGCTTCGTTCCTAAAGTTAAATTTCATAGATTCCTAAACATTTTATGATTAAGATTAAAAAACTGGATTATAAATGGCAATTACTGGCCTTCTGTGCTGAACACACTCTGATCAGGTGTACAATATTCTAGTCGAGTAGTTAAGAAAAATATTCCAGTGAAAGCACTGATCTTAAGTTTAGCACTCTAAGCCACTGCTCCCTGCGCTCATGATTCCTAAACTGCAGGATCAGATACAGGACACTACGCTGGACTCTATGGGTTCCCAGGAGGGTGACTGACTCGGCTGGCAATTAGTTTGAGTATATAGTTTTTAAATGCTCTAAGGTGAATTATCAAATGATTTAGAATTACATGGCATGCAGTATCCAAAATTATGGCTCTGATGCATTTAGATTTATGTTAAGAGTAAGAAGTATCATTCACCTTCATTGTACACCCCGCCCCTTCCGAGAGAAAAAATCACTACCTATTTAGTGATTTGGTGCAGCATTAAGGATTAAAACTTACCACTTTACCAGGCCTTCCCCATGTGCAAATAAATCCCTCCTGACAAGCAGTGACTATATAGTCTTCAAGAAAAATTAACACAGTCTTTCATGTGCTTTTTACAGATCTAACAAGGGAGCTTCTTCCATTCGAGGACACAAGGGTGTTCCCAGAGTTTTGGCAGGGTCCGTTTTGGTTTTCGTAGCTAGGTTCAGTTTGTTACTGCTCTTGCTGGAAATGTGCCCCATGCTGTGGTTCCGCTTGCGGTCCTTCTCCTGGTGCCTCTCCTTCCGGTCGTGTACTGAGAGGGTCGCGAACTTGCTGACCCCAGACGCGATGGCCCGGTCCATGACACTGCTCTTGCTGCCAGCATTCGAGATAGCCGAGTGCGGGAGGCTGTTGGACCGAGGCAGAGGCGGGGAGCACGGAGTTCCCAGGCGTTGTTGTGACACTGTTCCCGTTGCTTCCTGCAGGAGGACTGGTGGTACATTCATGACACTGGTGTGTGTCCTTGCTCTCGAGAGTGGCTGGTGGGGGAAGAGGATGTCTTCCGTGAGGCCCCACAGGCACAGCTGCGTGTCCTGGCCCACCGAGCCAAACCGGTAGGTATCACTGACGGCGGGGCTGTCAGTGGGGTTCCACTTCAACAGCCGTGACTGCGTGCTGTTGGCGCGATCTCTGCCAAAACGAAGAAGGTCCTGGAAGTCCTCCTCGCTGCTGCTGAACTCCATAGGGTCGCTTTCTTCCACACTCGCAGTACAGGGATCGAATGCCATGACACTGGCTCAGGACTTGTGTCCTTGGCCTCTTGCAATTACTCGGCAGTCAACAAAGTCAACAACTGTCACCAAGTCATCCTCTCCACCTGTCACAACGTACTTGCCCTCCGGGCTCTAGCACACACACAGCAAACCCCCAAAGTAGCTTTTCATCATACCGTGAAGCTCCACGGAGTCGAAGTTGAACACCCGCAGAAACCCGTCCTGGCTCACGCACGCCAAGAACTTGCCATTTCTGCCATTTCCTCATTAAATAGTTTGCTAGTTTCTTTTTTGATTGGGTCTATG
This sequence comes from Ctenomys sociabilis, assembly GCA_004027165.1. Lineage (NCBI taxonomy): Eukaryota > Metazoa > Chordata > Mammalia > Rodentia > Ctenomyidae > Ctenomys > Ctenomys sociabilis. The sequence continues at coordinate 9,745 of PVKA01044837.1, forward strand.
AGCTGGACTTGGCCTGCAGAAAAGCCCACTAGGAGAGAGACACTCTCCGCTGTGGCTGTTAGGTGGTTGAAGTCATGACGAGTAGGCTGTGTTCCTTTGTGTATCCTTTTATCTATTGGTTTGCTCAAGTCAGCAGCCTTGCAGACCCCCTTGTAGACATAGAAGTAGAGCTCCTGGCCCACATTGAAGCAGAGGCAGTCACCGTTGCCAGACTGGTCGTTGAGGTTTACGAAGGAGACGCGGACAGGGTTGGATCCCTGCGAGTTGAAGGGCACCCGGTTGGGCTGGCTGTACTCTGAATGGTGCAGTTTCTTGTACAGACCCTCCCGGGTGGTGAATTGGGTCTTAATATCATTCATCTCCTTCCCTCCTCCCTCTGTTGCCATCTTGGAAAACAGCATTCATCCCTGGGCTACTTTTGATAAACAGGTAGGCTTTCCAGCTCCTTTCCAGAATCTCCGTATGTTCTACCCCTCCCTGCCCCACACTGGACTCTGTGCTTTTCTTTTCTGTCTGCGAGAGATCCTTTGCAAGTCTGTCAACGGTCACCCTGTTGATCATTTACGTTCCTCCTTCACTGTTGGGATCCCTTCCAGAACTACTGTCACTTCTGGTTCCCGAAAGACTCTTTGCTCATCATTTATCCTTCGAGTTTCTCACACGAGAAGTAATGTGATATTTAAACTTCTGTGCTTCCGTTATTTCATTTAGCATTGTGGCCCCAAGGTACATTTATTTGCGTTAAAAATGTCTCTAGGTTTTCTTTTTTATGGCAGAGCCGTACTCCATTATAGGTAAGTACCACAATTTTTAGGCATTCACATGTGGATTAGGATACGGGCTATTTCCAAAATTTAGCTTTTATAAAGTATGCTGTTATGACTATAGGTATATGTGCATCATTGTGGCCTTATGACTATGTGGGGAAGATAACTAGAAATGGAATAGCTGAGTAACATAGAATTTTTAGTTTTAGTTTTTTTGAGGACTCTTTATGCAGATTTCCATAGTTGTCGCACTGATTCACATTTACACCAATTATATTACATGTTATCACATATTTTTAATATACAAAATTATTCAACAGAATATATGTGTCTCACGCATGAGACACCAACAAAATTTATATTCTAATTTGGAGGGACCACTTAGTTTGCCTAATAGCAGAATACATTAAATAGCAATAAAAATAAGTAAAAGAATAAAGAAAATAAAAATATGCAATGATTGCAAGCACATACATGTGGGCCTTGATCTCATGGCCCCCTTGATCGCATGATTCCCCACCTCAGCCTCACGTGCCTCACTATATAGATAAGATCATCGAAAGGCTGTTGACTGATTTTGTCGTGATTCCACTAGATGATACCTGGCTTTACACTAATAAAATTCCACCCTGGAAGAAGATGCATGGGAATTTCACTGAGTTGCTTGTGAATCACAGCACAGACTGTACAGAGGTCCATGCTGATCAGAGAGCCGAGAGAAATGTTCAAAGAAATGAGGGTATGGCATGGTATGGTGTCTATAAATAGCCACCTCACACAAATTAATTTGGAGTGAAAAATAATAGAAAACAAGTCATATTCTATTAAAAACAGTAAAAATAGGAGACAATTAGTTACAAAATTCCAGCGAAATTTCATCATAAATTTGAGTGGTTTCAATAGATTAGAACTCATGTATAGATATACACATCGATCTCAGAAATTTCTTTCTTTCTTTCTTTCTTTCTTTCTTTCTTTCTTTCTTTCTTTCCTTCTTTCTTTCTTTCTTTCTTTTTTTTTTTTTTGCTGGAACTAGGGATTGAACTCAAACCCTTGTGCTTGCCAGGGAAGCACTTATTCAGGAATTTCTTATTTAGTAGTTTTAGTGTGTCAAGTGCTGTTTTAGTGTTAGTTACAACAAGATGATAGTCTAAGCATTATTACACCACATTTGTAGACAAAGAAATTGAATGTTGACCTTGAAATGACTTTGAGGCTCAATATGTTTCTCAATGCACACACCTGTGGAATACTGAGAGCGTGCACGGAAAAACATCGCGGTTTGCAATTTGAAACTAATGCTCTTTCTGTTGGCTCATCCTCATTCAGTCAGTTATTATCTTTTTTTCTCCTGGCTCAGTGTGTCCAGTGCACATATCCTTCTTCTTCTAAGGATAACAGAGGTCACTCGGCAGTGTATTAATAATTTCGTGTTCTGAACATTTCCTGAGTTTGGTTTTCCTAAAAAATGCAAGGCAAAAAAAAAAAAGTTTCCATCTTGGATGAATTTGTAGAGAATATATACTCATATAGTTTCTTTTCCCACATTGGTTAAAATAAAAGCAGGTAAAAGTTAAATCTGCTTTTGATTTTTTTTTTCTGAACCACTGAAGTTTTTACTTGATTTTGCTTAGTGTCCTCATCTTTCATTGTCTCTTTAGTTCAGTGGAAAAATATCATAGAAACTTAAGACCATTAATTTTTTCTCATTAAGCCTCTTGTCAAAGTACTCTAAACAAATAATTTACAATATGATCCAATTATTTAGAAATTGTTTCTCATCTATTGATTCAACTGTTGTCTTAATGAGAAATTTTTGCAGATGGTTCTTTGAATTCCAGTCATAAACATGTTTAAGGGAGAATGTTGCTTTTCTACCTTATACCAAAAGTACTTCTAACTGTTTCCAAATGCAGACAAAACTGGATAAGGGCTGCACCTTTAGTTTAGGTGTGGTGCTTTATAATTTTTAAAAATCTTTTATTTATTTATTTGGTACAGGGTCTCACTGCACAGCTTGGACTCATAGTGATCCTCCTGTCTCAGCCTCTCTAGCACTGGGATTACAGGCATGTGCCACCATGCCCAGTTTCAGTGGCCTGTAGGGTGCTCCCAGTGTTCTGGGACAGCCTGGCATATGCTACCAGGGACTGAACCCAGGTCTTTGTGCTCTCCAGGCAGGTGCTTAGACCACTGAGCCATCTCCCCAGGCCTATATGTGGTGTTTTGTCACAAAGAGTCATTTATTATTTTATCTGGCATTTACCAAACATCAAGGAGTTGGGTAGGCTCTAGAGAGAGAATGGGAAGCACAGTACTTTTACTCATTTGAATTATTTGTAAACCCCACTAGAACTCAAACCTTGTAAGACCTAGGTCTTTTGTGTTGTTTATTGCTATCCCCAATGCCTAGGACAGTGCTTTGGATGTAGTTGTTTAATAAATATGTACTGACTGGGAGTGCAACATAGGTAAGTAATAACAGCAATGTACTGGGGAAATGCCCAAAAGAAAATAGTAATAAAATATGTGAGATTGTTTTCAAATTGTGATTCTTGGCCTGGGAGGTGGCTCAGTGGAATAAGTGCTTCCCTGTCAAGCACAAGGGCCTGAGTTCAAATTGTGATTCTTGCTATGAAAAAAAAAATCCCCAAGTGACCTACAGGGTGGAATCAGCAAGGCTGGGTTAAAGAACAAAGGGTTCGTTTTGACCCATCCTTTGGAGGGGTCCCGGTCTGTAATCAGCTGGCTCCAAGGCAGTGTGGCATGGTAGAGGGGAGTAACAGGGGAGAAACAGCCCATGACAGCCAAGGTGGGAAGCACCACACTACAAGTAACACATGCAACGCCTTTCTGCACCTTTTATACTCTATCTAGGCTACTTGGCTTAGGGTGGGTGTCAACCCAATCGGTGGAATAATTTAGTAATAATAAAACCTTAACCCTAACACAAATTCTAGACCAAGCCACCTCTGCAAAAGCTCTAACCCGCATGAGGTTTTGAAGGAGACATCTAGACACAAGCCATAAGATAGCAGCATAATTCATTTCAGTGAAATATTGGACCCAGCCTATATGATCACCAGTAGATGAATAAAGAGAGTGGTATTTGTACACAATGGAGTATTATTTTCTCATAAAGTCATATGTAGAAAAATGAATGCTCCCTGAGGCCATCCAGTTAAATGACTTCATCAGATGCATAAGATTAAATATGTCAGTATCTTTTATATGAGAAATACAAAATACAAACAAAGACAAAAATATAATAGAATACAGGGAAATATGTTATTTTCAAATGGGAAGAAACTACAGATATAGAGGGAAAAGAGAGAAGAGAATGGAAAAAGATTTAAGATGTGTTATGTACATGTGCCAACTTCCCATGATGAATAAAGTCATTACATGCTGAAAAAAATATATACACACATATAGATAGATAGATAGATAGATAGATAGATAGATAGATAGATAGCGTGGTCAGACTCTCCTAAGGTTCACTACTTCCTTTCTTGAGAACTGAAGACTGCAGCAGGATGCAGACAGGGATGAGCCCCAGGAAGTGTAGAGCAGAGAGTGTGGAGCACGGAGCCAACATGGGAAAGCCCCAGGAGAAGCCCTCACCAGCTCATCGGCAAGAGAGAATGAAGGACCACATCACGAGAGAGCTACACCAGAAGGCAGACTGTGCAGGGGCCATTCCCTCAGCCTGGGGTAAAGTAAGGGAAGCTCTTGAGGCTGGAAGGATCTCACTCACTGTTGCTGTTTACTGCTCTGTTACACATTCACTTTGGCTTACTGACCAAGCCCTGATTTTGTTGAGGCTGTGGTGTTATTAAAAAATGACCCAACAAGGCAAGACTCAGTATAAATCTAGGGCTTCCTAGATCCAGGCATGCTCTGAGGTTTCCCCGTAGTGATGATACCCATGCAGGACATGTGTGACTGGTGCTTCACGAAAATTTTGTTTTCGGGAAAAAGGTGGACTGTGACTTTCCCACTGCTGCCTTGAGAACCTGCAATGCTGGAAACTAAAGTCATCTATTCTCTCTCTGTCTCTCTCTTTCTCTTAATTTTTAAAGAGAATAAAAAAGTTTTCAAAAAAGGATTGAAAACAAAGCAAAATTTCACTACACAAAACGATAGGAATTCAACCATGGTTGTTATAGTGTGTGTTGTCTCCAAATGAGTTGTTGAGATTACCAGATATAAGCATGCAAAACTGGTCAAAAGATTAAACAGCAGAAAAAAGAGAAAGAAATCAAATCATTAACTGTTCCTTTCACTAGGCCAGTAGAAATCAGCATTCTGTTTGGATGGTAGGGAAGGGAATAAATAATTGCAGAGGCATCATCCAGTCCCGTCATCCTTTTGCTGTAGAACCAGCATGAGAAGCTTCAACAGGATGAAAGACTGTTTGTGGTGGAAAAGAAGCAAACCTTGTTCTTAAAGTAACTAGTAGATTCTGTGTTGCTTAAAGCTTTATGCATTTTGGGTGGGTACAGTGACACATGGGCCAGAGCTGTGAGTTCAAAGGACTATCTAAGCAAGCATGAAGGCGGGAAGGATGTTTGACAGATAGAGGTCTTGTGATGACAGGAAAAGGTTAAATCAAACCACAGGCCTGTTCCTTCATTTTCAGGAAGAATGGATTCAAAGGATGAAGCAACAGACATACTTGTCTCTTTGGATTTCCCAAGGTTGGCTTCTGAGGGTGACGAAAGGGCCTGGGCAAAACGACCTCCAAAGTTCCATTTAGTCCTGTCAGTCCACACTGATAAAACAAGGCCTATTCTTTCTGTGAGCCCGGATGTTGGATAAAAGTAGGACACTGCTTCCTGGATGTGCAGAGGAGAACTGTGTGGCCTCAGTTTTCTTCCTGAAATCAATAAGAGTTGATGAGAGGAAGCCCTGAGAGGCAGCCAGGGTCAGACCGAAGTCGGACAGCATGAATTATGCATGGATCAGGGCTTTGGTGCTCTGGTTTTCCTCCAAAAATGCTCTTCACGAGGATCAGAAGTGCAGGGTGAACCACACAGGGCAATCTGATGAACTCGGTGGAAAAAATTAAAGTGCAGGGTAAGAATGTATGTCTGCAACAAAAAATGAGTGAAAAGGGCCAGCCTTTCTGAGTAATGTCTGTTGTCATGGTTCACACGACAGCCCATAGTCTTCATGCATTTACTTAAGCTTGTTCTTTGCGCTAGCACATGATCTGTTTAGGAGAATATTCTCTGTACAGGTGAGAGGAATGTGATGCTGTTGGGTGGAACATTGCTTACTTTTTGTATGGTTGATCTATGTCTTTGTGTCAGTGGGGTATAAAAGTTCCCTAATACAATTGTGTTACTGCTCATCAAATTTTTTATGTCTGTTAAAATTTGTCTTACACAGCTTGGTGCTCCA
>PVKA01044839.1:0-10385 GCA_004027165.1 Ctenomys sociabilis
GGCAAGTGAAAGATCCTGAGCTTGATCCCCAGAACAACATGCTGGCCACATCGTGATGGGCACTGAAACCGGGTGTGGTGATGCACACGGGTAATCCCAGTGCTGGGGAGGCTGAGACAGGAGGATCACTATGAGTCCGAGCTGCATAGTAAGATCCTATATGGAAGAAAAACAAAAGAGAGAGAATCAATAGGATTTACAAACTGTTGTTGTGAGAATTAAATTAGATAACAGAGGCATAAGTGTACATATAAAGCATTGCCTGCCTCCTCAGACACCTTATAATGAACAGGATTGGAGTCATTCCTCTCACCACCCTTAGTTTCCTTCTTTCCTCTCCCTCCTCTTCCTTTCTCTTCTTCTTTTTTTTTTTTTCTTTTAAGTATTGGGGATGGAACCCAGGGCTTTGTGCATGCCAGCATTCTACCACTGGGCTACACCTCTAGCCTTTTTTATTTTAATTTTTGTCGCCAGGCGTGGTGGTGCAGGCCTGTAATCCCAGCACTCAGGAGGCTGAGGCAGGAGGATTGTGAGTTCGAGACCAGCCTGAGCTACAAAGTGAGCTTAAGGTCAGCCTGAACTGCACAGTGAGACCCTGTCTCGAAAAAAAAAAAAGAAAAAAAAATAATTTTTGTCATAGGATCTCACTAAGTAACCTAGGCTGGCCTCGAACCTGCAGTTCTCTTGCCTCAGCTTCCCAAGTAGCTGGGATTATAAACATGCACCACAGAACCAGATTAGTTTCTTTCTCTCTAAAATAAATCTGATAATTCCTGCCTTTCAGAGCACTGTGAAGATTAGTAAAGGTGAGCTGGTCCCTAATAAAGGTCCTCTGGAGGCCCTTCCCCTCACCCTTTCTACTCCATGCTTGCATGCTCACTTTGTCCTCCCACCCCAGGGGAACAACCACCTTTGCCCTTTGTCAGGCTGAGGAATCTGCCCTGCTAGTAGCTTTGGACTCAGGCATCACCCCCACACCCCCAGGCCCTGGGAGCCAGTTGGTAAATTCTGGGTTCCTGGGTATCCAGAGCTGGCCAGAAGGGGGCAGAGGGAAGGGGCAGGGGAGGGGGTAGAGGGAGGGGATAAGGGGAAGGGACAGGGGGAGGCCCCAGCTGGGCATGTCCTCTTGGCCTCTCTGACTCCTTGCTCCAAGGGGAGGAACCAGAGAAGCTGGAATGGCCCGCTGGTGCTCTGAAGTCCTCTGCCTTTCCTGATTGCCTGGGCCTAAGGGCCAGCACTAATTAAGAATAAATGACAAAACCTAGCATAGCACATCAGCTGCACTTGGGAAATAGTAGAGATGGCTTCCCGTTCATTCTCTGCACAGCAACCCTGAGAGGCAAGTACTTCTGAGCTCATTTTGAAGATGAAGAAACAGCCTCAGAAAGGAGAAGTCACTTGGTGTCACACAGCAGTATCTAAGGGCACAAATCAGATTCAAAGTAGAATCTGATTCTAAAGGGGCTGCTAGCCATAAGATGGAAAGCCCAAGGTCACCAGCACATCCTTTTGGGAGCTGAGCCAAGAGCCAGGTGCTGGACTGGACATAGTCTCTATCCCAGAATGAAGACCAGATCTACTCAGGATGAAGGAGGGCTCCAATTTAGCCTCTGTAACCTGTCCACTCGCCTATCTCCCAACTAGGGAGATACTAAAAGGTAGTAGCAAGCATTCTACCTACAGTTATTTATTCATTCTACATACATTTCATGCATTTGTGCACACCCAACTTATGTGTGGAGCCGTGTACCGGGCCCTGGGGAGCCTGAATGAATCAAACTGGGACTATGCCTTCTACATGCTGCTATTCTGGTAGAAGAGGCAGGCACACAGCTAGGAAACCTTACCACAGGCAGCACGGAGTAGGGAAATGGGCACTAGGATGTAAGCTTTGGCAGCGAACTACCTGGGCTCAAGTCCTGATCTAGCCTTTTTACCGTGGGGGAGTTTGTTTCTTTGGTAGTTTGGGTTTTACTTTGTTTTGTTTTACTGCAGATTGAACACAGGGCCTTGTGTATGGGAGGCAAACACTCTACCTTGAGCCACACCCAAGTCCACATTTTACTTTTGAGAACTAGGGCTGGGGAGAGAGCTCAGTAGAATAAGCGCTTGCCTGATAAGCATAAGGACTTGAGTTCTAATCCCTGGTTCTGGAAAAAAAAAAAAAAAGCATACTTTTGAGAACTAAGTGGATCACTTAACCTTTCTGAGCCTCAGTTTCACCTGAGTAAAATGGGGATGATGATAAGATTTTTACAAGCTAGCCATGAGGCTGCTTCAACAGGTCATTAACATGAAATGCTTATGTGAAATCTAGTGCATAGGAAGCAGCAGTCAATGAGCCTCAGCTAGGCGTAATTGTCCAGAGGTAGAGAGGAGAAGCTTGCTCTGGTGGGGAAGAAGGGTCAGGAGGCCTTCCTGGAAGAGGAGACATCTGTGTTCAGCCCTCAGAGTTGGAGTGAGGGAGGGCATTCCAGGAGGAATGCAAAACCTGGACAAAGGCCCAGAGCCATGGAAGAATATGACCTGTTTGGGTGTGGCTGGACCCAGAGTTGGCTGGGAGGAGTGGTAAGAATGAGGCTGGAAAGGCCATTTCAAGAGCCTTAAGTGTCACACTGCTGAGCTTGGACTTTAAAGGCCTGGGGAGACAGAGCAGGATTGTGCCTGTTTTAAATAGATGATTCTAACTGAAGTGTAGAGAGCAAACAGGAAAAGGGGAGGCTGAATGTCAGGGAGCAGATCTGAGCCTGTTCCCCATGGGTTAAAGCCCCTCGGTAGTTCCCCACCAGCCTTCAGATCCCGCTCTGACCTCTCTTACTTCCTGCCTTCCCACGTGGTCCTTCCCCTGCTTGGAACATCTTCCCCCTCCCTTGGCCTTCTAACTCCTTGTCCTCCTTCAGGTCTCGTGGGAGCGGCACTTCCTCCTGGAACGCTCCTAGACAACCCTGCTCAGGTTATGTCCTCTCCCTCCTCCTCTGGGCTCACAGACCTGCTCGCCTCCTGACTGGACTCTGGCCGAGGGCAGACGTTGTGTGCCTGCTCCTGACTGTACCCACAAGGCTCTGTGGCACACTGCCCAGCACATAGGGACACTAGACCTCTGCTCGGAAGAAAGAATGACGAAGCCTGTTGGGGGCCGGTGTGACAGCAGGAATGAACGCGCTGGGGTCTGCTGTAGTAGTGAGGAGAGTGGAGACAGTGACTGAGTTGACAGGACACAAAGAATGAGGAGAGGTGGGCACCGAGGAGCAGAAAGACTGGCTGATGACTCAGAGGTTTTTTCTCACTTGGATAAAGCCCTACGCCTTTAACAGAGACAGGAAACACGGAGGAGGGGGCTGGAAGCAGGGAGGGAGGAGAAGGCCAGAACAGAGAGGCAGGTGGCTGGAGCCCTGGCACAGGCTCCCTCAATGATCCTCCCCCGAGTCTGCCCACTGGTGGATCCTCATCTGTGCCCAGAATTTAGTTCAGCATGCAAACGCATGTCCGTGGTTCCAGTAGCACTCTGGGAGGCTGAGGCAGAAGGACTGCAAGCTTGGGAAACTTAGCAAGACCTGTCTCAAAATCAAAATCAAAAGTTATAAAAAGGCTGGAGATGTAGCTCAATGCAAAGACCCTGAATTTAATCCCCAGTAGCAAAAGAAGGAAAGGAGGGAGGAAGGGAGGGAGAGAGGGAGGGAGAGAGGGAAGGAGGGAGGAAATATCTTCAACTCTTTCAAAATGTTGCCTCCTTCATTTCCTTCCCAGTCCTCAGTGTTATAATGATATTGTTTCAGCTGGGCGTGGTGGCGCATGTCTGTAATCCCTGTAATCCCAGCACTCGGGAGGCTGAGGCAGGAGGATTGTTGTGAGTTCGAGACCAGCCTGAGCTACAAAGTGAGCTTAAGGCCAGCCTGAACTGCATAGTGAGACCCTGTCTCAAAAAGACCAAAAAAAAAAAGAACATGTTTTTGAACTCAAGAGCCCACAGCCGAAGGAAATTTGGGCCCAGCCTGGTCAGCTGAGTGAGACCCTGCCTTGAAATTTTAAAAATTTAAAAGGGATGGGGATGTACCTCATTGCTCCCTGGACTCAATTCTAAGAACCAAGAAAAATGCATGAACAAATGAATGAATGAATGAATGAATGAATGAATGAATGAATGAATGAATGACATGATAAGGAATTGGACTCAGCCTCTAGGATAGGGGGAGCCTACCCTAGGAACATTCTTAAGATAGGCACTGTCAGGATTTAGCTTGTATTTTTGAAAGCTCACCCAGGTGGCTGTGTGGAGGATGGATTAGGGAAGAAAACCAGGTGACAAGAGCAGGAGAACTGAGGATCCACTGGGGAAGATAAAGACAGAGCACCTGGGGCTGGGCCTGGGTGCCCCTTTCCTACAAGGGCCTGGAGCCCCCTCAGAGTTCTCCCCCGCACCAGGCCTGTTGTCTCAAGTCCAGCAGCAGGCAGTGGGAAGAGCAGGGCTGGCAAAGCTGACACTCACTAATCACCGGCCCTCACCCCGGAGCCGCACTGACTGTCTGGTCTCCATGGAGACACGGCAACCTCCGGCCACTTGTTAATGGCAGCTCCACAAGGCTGCAGCAACAGGGACGGGCCTGACCATGCCCGTATCACCCAGCTCCATCCCACCCATCCCACCCTGGGCCTCTGCAGCAAACCCCAGGGCACCTGAGTTTGAGTCAGGATGGAGGTTTGGTGGCTGGAAGGCACCTTCACTCCTCTGCAGCCCCGCCTCCCTTGGCACTGCCAAGCAGCAAGGGCAGAGGCAGCCTCTGCCCAGGCTGACTCCTCCGCAGGGCTGCTGGGAAGCTGAGCTCATGCAGGTCACCCAGGCAAGGCCAAAGGGCTGGAGGGGGGTGGTGAGGAGTCGGGAGGGGACCTGCCTGCATCCCACATACTAGCAGAACAGAGGGGGGTGTGTTTCGCCTGCCCTGACAACCCTCTGCTCTGCTAGCCTGAGGCAGGGGCCCAGTTGGGAACCATCTGTCCAGAACCTCTTCCCAGAGCACTGTCACTACGTCTGAAATGCCACCATTAGCAATTCACTCCTTCGGGAGGCAGCATGGCATAGCACACAAAACACTGATTTTTGCAGTCAGGCAGGCCTGGTTCTGTCTCTCTGCCTCTGAGCATTGCTTTCCCTGCCTGTAAAATGGGGATAATAATTATCATATGTGCATCCATGTGTGTTCACACAAGCACACACAGAAGCCCATGGGCACACACATGAGCATGCGGACTTGTCTGGAACATCTGAACTCAGTACCTGCACCATCTCCTCCCAGAGGCCTTTCTTTCTCCCTTATTCCAGCAGACCAGCTGGGTGTGTCCTCCATTGTCCCTGGGACTGAGCTTGCATATACTCCATTCTCTTGCATCTGTCCCACATTCGTTCTTCCCATCGTTCTTCCCACAGGCTCAGGCCAACCGGGATGGACAGCACAAGCTGCAGGAAGGGGTTGTGCAATAAACACACCAGGTGGGCATTCTGGAGCCTCCCTCTGCTTTTCCTCCTGCTTTCTCCTTAACACCCTGGAACAGTGGTCCACACCTCTCCTCCTTTCTCTCTTTCATACTTTTGTGGGTCCAACTGTCTGTCCCCCCATCGTTCCCATAAATACTTCAGGAGCCCCTCCCTTATGTGGGCCTCAGAGAGGCCGCCAGTGTCACCCAGCCTGCAGGTGAGACAGAAGCCAGGTTCCCGGCTCAGACACCTGAGGCGTACTGTGGCTGGCTGGGGACATGGACATTGCTGCCGCCCCATCCGTGTTGTTCCTTTTTCCTTGGTCACACCCAAGGCAACTCACTAAGCTAAAAGGGCCTTTGGAAATTATCTAGTCCAATGCGTGCCAGCCAAATGAAGAAACTGAGGCGCGGGGTAGCCCAAGATCCCACAGCAACTCTGTTTTTGAGCTGACAATGTACCAATTATGTGGGCCTGCTCAGGAGGCAGCTTTTGGCTCTGTCTGCCCTGCTGACAGCTGTGTTCCCAGTGGCAGCTGGAATGCTGGTGGGAGGCCTGTCTGGCCTTTGCACTCTGACTCCCCAGGGTGGATCCAGGTGGCTCTGATGGGGCCCAAGACTGAGATGTGGGGTGAGGGGGAGTCAGGGCATGGGATAGCTGGAAGATGAAGGAGGCAGCATTAATTTTAGGACTGAATCAGAAATTGCCTATCTGCTATTTGCTTACCGGGTAACCTTGGTTACATCACTTGGTCTCTCTGAACCTCAGTTTTCCTATCTATAAAATGGCATTGGCTTTGTCAAATGGAAACATTTTGTCAGTGGTCACTGCACAAAAGTGAAGCATTGGGGTCAGGGAGATGGCTCAGTGGAATAAGCACTTCCCTGGCAAGCACAATGGCCGAGTTCAATCCCTGGTTCCACCAAGGAAAAAAAAAAAAAGTGAAGCATTTTTCTGTCTCCTTCCTGTGAGTTCCTTACATGGAATTGGATGCAAGAATATGAAGCTGGAAGTGTCCAGTCCAGACTGTTCACTTGCTAAAGGAGGAAATGGGACTAGAAGAGGGGGAACAAGTTGCTCAAGGTCACCCAACAAGTATAGGGCCAATGTGGGCCCAGAGCCCAGGCTGTGCACAAGGTCCCCTGCCCAGCTGCCTTGCCTGTTCATCCAGCCCCTTGGTTTTGTCTCCCCCAGTGAGTGGGCGCAGAACGGGCCCAGCTTCCTTCCTGCCTCCCTGCCCGCCGTCTGCCACGTTGGCAGCCGCCCGCAGCCTTCTCGCCCCTGCTGCTGCTGCTGCTGATGCGGCATCAGCCGAGACCAACCCGCAGAGAGTTTGCCCAAAGCAGCCAGGGCTGCTGGAGCAGGAGCTGGGCTGGCTGACTCTGCCAGACAGGAGGGAGCAAGCCAGCCGGCGGCGGAGAGAGGGAAAAAGGGCTGGGCCAGCCCCCAGCCTTCTCAGCCCTTCCTAATCTCACCAGTGGAGGGAGGGAGGGAGGGAGGGAGGCAGGCAGGAGGCTGGAGTTAGGGCACCAGGAATGAAGTTCAGGCAGCTGGGTCTGTCCCTTTGGGAACATGCACACATATATGTGCACGTGACAGTGTGTGAGCCTGTGTTTGCTTCAGTGTGCACATGCTATGTGTTCATGCTTATGTGAACATATTAAAGAAAGAACATACAAAACCATTGTGTGTGTGTGTGTGTGTGTGTGTGTGTGTAAACACGAGGGAAAGGTGTGTGTGTCCTGAGGTTGAACACAGGCTGTGTACAGAGAAAATGTATTTAGCAGTGTGTGTCAGTGCCAAGGAATCTGGTTATGCACAAAGGGTCAGTACAGGGGCCTGAGTTGGTGTATGTCTGGGTGGGTTGGGAGCCCCTGTGAATTTGTCAGGGTGTACAAGAGGATACGGGCTGACATGTGGGGATGGGCTTGCCTTTGTGCATGTTAGAGGTCATGGTTGCGTGTGCATGTGGGAGTACTAAACGCCTCGGTGCCCAGGAAGACGTTGTGTAACCATGTGGACCAGTCTGGGTGTCCAGGGCGTGGGCATATGGCATCTTTGTGCCCAACAGATATTGCAAGCATGATTACTGGTGGTGGTACAGGAACAACATGTGTGGCTCTGTATGTGCGGCTGTGCGTACCCGGGAGCTGGCGGCATGGGCATTGTGTTTCTGTGGCTGCGTTTCCACAGGACAGTGGCAGTGGCGGCGGTGGTGGTGGCAGCCGTGGTGGGTAATGCTGATGGCACTGTGGAGGGAGACTGCGCTGCGGGTTTGCACTTGTTTCTCTGCACCAAAGGCCTGTGTGTGACTGTTGTGCGTGTCTGCGAGCACTGGGTGCTGGAAACCGCGTGCTGAGCTGTGGGGAAGCTGAGTTCAGGAAGGGGGAGGGAGTCGATGGCTATGTTTGTGCTTGTCTGTGAGCTTGGGGTCAGATGCACTCCATGTGCTGCCTCCTGTGTGCACAGGTGGCCGCTGTGTCCAACCGTGTCTTTGTGTGTTTCGGGTCGTCTGAATGTGCGCAGGAGGAGGATTTGTGGGGGGGGGGATTTGAGTGCGTGCCTGCGCAGGCCCCTTTAACGTGGCAAGTCTAAGAAATGTCGGCCTTCTTGGCAGCAAATCTGGGCTTGGTTCCACTGGGGGTGTCTGCAGAGAGGGGCTCTTAGGAGGGACGTGCTTGAGCGAGAGAGACAGGAAGGGAAGGGGGGGGCCAGCCCCAGCTCGGGGTTTCCAGGAGGGAAAGCCAGACATTGGAACTTGTCAACGCTACCTCCTCCCCACCCCCACTTCCCCACTGCTGCCTCCCCTCCTGGCGCCTGCAGGCTGTTGGCAGACAGACGGACAGACAGACAGCGCACACATAGACTGTTCTGAGGCACAGAGCCCAAACTCGAGCCCCTAAATACACAAGCCTGGATACCAAAGGCTAGGAGGGCAGAGGAAGTAGCTGCGTCTTCGAGGAGCACATGTGTTTATATGTGTTGCAGGGGCAGGAGGGGCTGTTGGCCTCTGGTACTTCAACCCAGACTAGCCAACCCCAGGAGGGGGAGGAGGCTGTTGAGGCAGGCTCTGGGGAGCTTCTGGGGAGGGGGCTTTTATGGCTCTAAGGAAGCCCCCAAAGCTCTCAGTCCCTTTCCCTGTTTACACAACTGCTACAGTGTCCGAGAATCTCATTGCCTTAAAAATTCCGTACTGCAACTTTTATTTTTACAGTGGTAGAAGTTCAGAGAGGGGCAGCAACTGATCCAGGATTACACAGCAGAACCAGTATTGGAGGGCTCCTTCTCTCAGCCTTGTCTGTTGGGTGTGTGGGCTCATGGCCCAGTGAGCCCTATCTTTCTGTTGGCTCATTTAGCTTTCTTCCTCATGGGCTTTAGGCTATGACAATGACCTTTTTTGTCGCAAGAGCTATGTTAGGCAATCAGTTTGTCACAAAGGTTCAGACACTGTTTAGCAGAACCTGGAAGAGAGGAGGAAAACTTGGTTCTGGGTGAAGGGCTACTGGAGAGGTAGGGGTGGGATGGAGGAGAGAGAGAGGAATTCAAGGCAGGAGGAGGGAGAACAAAAAAAGAAAGCAGGATGCTCCGGAGAGGAGCATCAGACTGTCTCCTCCTCCTGAGCTCACAGAATCCCGCCCTTGAGGGGCTAGGATGGGGGCCTCGAGGCTGCTCCCTGGACTTAGCCTCCAAGCCCTGGAGGCAGCAGGGGTGGGCGCTGTGGACAATGTACCAGGTACACATGTGTGCTGTGTGGTGGCCATGAGGAAGGCAGGGCTGAGCAGAGCAGGCCTGACCTGGGAGTGCGCTGACTTGGCCTCTTGGGAGCACCGTGGCCAGGTGTGTAGGTGAAGTTGTGAGTTTGCTGGGACTCCACTTGTACGCTTGAGAACATGTGGCGAGCAGGCTGGGACTTCTCTAGGAGTGGGGAGGACTTCAGGAATGTGTTTGCTGGGTGTGGTGGCGCACCCTTGTAATCCCAGCCCTGGGGAAGCTAAGGCAGGAGGATCACTGCAAGTTCGAGATCAGCCTGACTATAACCCTGTCTCAAAAAAAAAAAGAAAGTGTTTGTGTGTGTCTAGGTCAGGCAGGAAATGGTATAAGGGGAATTGTACTTGTATGCTCTGTGGGGGCTAAATCATATAGTTATGTACAGTTGTGTGTGTATGTTTGGCTGGATGTATGTTTTATTTATTGTGTGTGTGTGTATGTGCACGTGCATTTGGCAATAGTAGGGATTGAACCTAGGGAGCACTGAGCTACATCTCCAGACACCACCCTTTTAATTTTAATTAATTAATTTTTAGTATTTTATTTATTTTGACATAGGGTCTCCCTATGCAGCTTGGACCCATAGTGATCCTCCTGACTCAGCCTCCCCAGCATTGGGATTATAGATGTGTGCTACCACATCTGGTTTTGGTGGCTAATTCAGCACACCCAATACAGGCTGGCAAGCCTTGCAGTACAGAGGATCAAACCCGGATCCTTGCCCTTGCCAGGGATGCAATTAGACCACTAAGATATCTCCCCAGTTCCTTACTTTTTATTTTGATAGTTTTTTGGGTTTTTTTTGTTTGTTTGTTTTTTGGTAGTACCGGGAATTGAATTCAGGACCCTGCAACTTACCAGGCAAGCACTTATTCTACTAAGCTATCTCCCTGGCCTCATAGTGATCCTCCTGTTTTCAGCCTCCCAAGTGCTGGGAATACAGGTGTGTGTCACCACACCCAGTCTCAATCATTGTCTCAGGGGCAGGGCTGGCACAGTAGGCCAGGGATCAAACCTCCAACCCTTGTGTCTGCCTAAGCAGGTGCTTTAATCCACTGAGCTATTTGGCCAATCCTTTTGATAGAGTTTTGATAAACTGCCCAGGTTGGCCTCAGACTAGCAATCTTCCTGTCTCAGTTTCCCCAGT
>PVKA01044840.1:0-15915 GCA_004027165.1 Ctenomys sociabilis
ATTGTTTCCTCATATTTGGGAAATTTTCTGCTATTGCTTCTGCCCATATTCTTTTTATATCATTTGTATTGACTCCTTCTTTCTTGTTGATAACTATTACTCTCACATTATTCATCTTGGCATCGTCTTGCAGGTGATGGATTATTTTTTCCTGCATCCTAGTTGTTTTTAAGAGATCTTTTCTCACCTTTTCACTAGCTGCACCAGCATCTTTAAGATCTGAAACTCTGTCTTCATTTTCACTCAAACAGTTTTGGAGACTCGTGATTGAGATTTTAAGTTCTTCTATATCTCTTTGACTCTGCTTCATATGATCTATTTCTTCCCTGTATTGCTCATTCAAAGAATCTGTCATATTTCTAATCTCTTCTATTTGTTTTATCAATGTCTTCTTTAGAGATAGCTATTAATTCTTTTACTGCAGAGTTTTTTCCAAATTGGGTTTCCTCCATATATTTCTGTACTTGATTCTTTACTTCAGATACTATGATTTCAAAGATTTCTTTGTTGTTTCAAAAGTTATTTCTGCTCTTAGTTCCTCGATACCTTTCTGTTGTTGTTTCTTTGCTTCTGAGTCTGTCTGTTCTTCCATTCATTTCAGCTGAACTAGTGTCCTCTGCACTTATCATGGGTGGGCTCGAGGCCTGAGATTGCATTTTGTTCCTTCTCTTCATCATTTGTATAGCACTGACCTCTGAGCTTTGGTGCAGTTACAACCTTAGCACATAATGAGATTCAGGTGCAGATCTATTAAGTTTGAATTTATCCAGTTATGCCTGGCCTGGATCTAGCTGTTATGTTCATCTCCTTTTTGCTGCAGCCCTTCTGGCACAACAATGAGCCTGTGGTTCCCCTCTGTTGTGCTCCTGGCCCAGGGAGCACTGGGGAGCTCTCGCATACAC
The DNA here is from genome assembly GCA_004027165.1 of Ctenomys sociabilis. NCBI lineage: Eukaryota > Metazoa > Chordata > Mammalia > Rodentia > Ctenomyidae > Ctenomys > Ctenomys sociabilis. Next base: position 903 of record PVKA01044840.1, read on the forward strand.
TCCCTGGTCCTTGCTGGGATGGATTGGGGGCCAGAAAAGGCACGAAAATTCTCATTCACTTCGTTGGCTTGGAGGCAGGGGCTTCAGGGTGCTTCAGGGTTCACAGAGGCACAGTAGAGTCTTACTCATGTGATGCCTGAGTTCTGCTCTCTGAGTCTCTCGCCAGAGAGATTGGGAAGTTCTCCCACACACTCACAGGGCTGGGCTGCGGTGGATTGGGGCCAAGAGAGTCTCAGAAGTTCTCACTTGCGTGGAGGTCTTGGGGTCAGGGCTCCAGAGTGGGCTTGCTGCCGGAGGCTTGCAGGGAAGCTGGTCCTTTAGTTTTTTGGAAAGTAGTTGATGTTCAAAATTTTCACTTCCACTAACTCTATTTGCTAATATCTGTTATCTGAGCATTTACATTGAACACAGCAATGTGCAATACAAAAGCCACAGCTGAGTAACTCACCTTGTTCTTCTAAATGCGTACCTTTTTTTAATGTCTTGTCAGTTGTTATTATACTCACTTTAAAATAAATTAGAAAGCAAAAGGATAAGAAAAATGAAGGCTTACTGAAAGGATGTGTCTATGTTTAATTAATTGACCAAGTTTGCCTACCTCCACCTGGTAATCTGAGCAACAGATTCAATGATTGCAATACTTAATATAACAACCATTGCTGATTTTCTATTCTCATTTGGAAGTTCTGCACCATCTGTACTGTATGTTGCCTTCTTTTGATCTTTGTTATTGTTGTTTGTTTTTGTTTCTACTCTTTAAAATCAAATGAAGCAAACATTTTCACTGGGCTCAAGAAAGAGGATAGGGAGGAAGACATAGAGAGCCAGGCCACAGAGCAACTAACTGCTGAAAACTCTCCAAGCCTTGGGAAAGCCTTGGTGATCAGGCCCAGGAAAGTCCAGGACAGAGTGGGTTTACAAGACAGCCTCTGAGGAACACTCAGTCACGTGAAAGCCCTACCAACCCAGTACAGACTTCCTAGCAGAGACCCTGTAGCCAAGAGGGGGAGGGGTGCATCTGAAACCCTGCTTGAAGGCTGAAGTGCAAGCTGGGAGTGTGAAGAGGACTCTGGCACCAGGTCAAGATGTGTGATCCGTATGTGGAAAGGACAGCCACCCTCTAGCCCCGGAGGAGCCGGCAGTTACCACACTGATGGGTCCCCAGGTTCAGCACCAGCAGGGGAGGCTGATGCCAGCCTTTGAGAGGAGAGGTGCTTCACCGCAGAGGACATGACCAGAATCCAGACCTCCTACTAGGCTGACTGACATAATTCATTAAAGACCTTTGTCGTTTTTAGGAAAAAAATATAATCTGGCCCCATCACCATGTCAAGAATATGTCCACCTCTCCATGTGAGAACATCCACTCAAAGCACTGAACTGGCCTCTGGGGGCTGACCAACTACAAGGACCTCTGCGGGCTGCAGCGAGCCGAGCACAGGGTGCTCCCTGGGAGCCAGGTGGACTATGTGGAAAGGCACTGGTGCGGAGCGGTGTGGGGGGAGCTTTCTCTTCCCCTTGTTTTCACTGAGGCCAGCCGTGGAACTATGTGCTGGGGCTCAATATCCTGTGCTCACAACTGAACAGAAAAGAGGTTTATTGGCACACAGATTCAGAAGGTTCAGTCCATGGCTGGGTGCCTCCAATGCAGGTGTGGCTCATGCCATGGAGGCTGGCAAGCAGAGGGTGGAACAGAGCAGCTGGGGAGACAAATGCATGGGAGCCTCCAGGCCACGCCCTGGAGAGCCGCCTCCCACAGGCTATAGCACAGTCAGCTACAACCCTCCTGAGCCCAGCACCCCACAATGCTATCACCTTCTTCTTAGAGCCAGAGAGTGTAGGGGAGATTCTAGACCTAAACCATCACACAAGTTCAGCATTTCCTGTACAGATTTGGGGACAGACTGATGTCTTTACCAGCCACATCACTATAACAAGCTTAGCATGCATGGCTCATTGCTGGCCAGCAACAAGGCCAATCTGAAGTCTGAGGTAGACACTGGTCAAGTCTGATGGGTGCTCAAAGCTTCTACCCAAACAGCAGATGCTGGGCACACTTCTGAGGTCACAGAAGCTGGCACAGGCCACCAGGAGAAATGGGTGAGAGTATGAACAGCCACAGCACCAGGCCAATGGGAGGAGAGCCAAACATCCAAGGGAAGGGTGCCCAGGCCTGCAAGGGGTCCCCAGGCAGTGACCTGGACAGGATTCTGGGGTGCAAAGGCCTATCCTTGGCACCTGAGACCAAGGGCGGGAAGAGGTCACGTGAACTGGTAGGAGTGCATCTTCATGCATAGGAAGGTGTGAACCCACCCAGCACCACACTGCACCCCAGGCAGCTGCTGCCCTGACTTCTGCAGGCTGCCGAGGGGCTGCAGGCCAGCAGCAGTGGGCCCTGAGGCTGGGCCAGCATCAGCATCTGGGATGCACAGAGCTGGGGAGGGGGGCCACAGTGGGTTCGCAGGGAGAGACGTGAGCAGATGAAGCCTGTGCTCGACACCCACACAGGACTTCATGGAAGGGGGCCAGAGCCCCACGGCGTGGGATTAGCGAATGAAGTGGCTACCGGCTGACATTCCCTGACATTGCCGTCCAGACACTTAACATAATTAAGATCCATTGCCATGGAAACTGTAAAAAGTAAGGTTCTCGCATGGCCCGGCATGTTCTGAAGCAGTGCTGCAGACGCAGCTCTCCCCTGCGTTTGGAGGGGGCAGCTGGTGGTCGGCCGCAGTGTCCCTGAGGAAATCCCACCCCCCTCTTCTCCACACCCCAGAGCCTCTGCAACCGATACAATGAACCCTGCTCTTGCATCAGTCCTCCTCTGCCATTCAAAGACTCTGGGTTCTAGGGGACCCCATTTGCCCCACAATTCCAGTGCTCCATGCCACAAGAATGACAACTGTCCCATCACTTCAGAGAATCCCCAGGGGCCATCTGAAGGTCTCTGCTGGTTTTCCACTCCTTGGTGACTACTGGATGAGACGTGGCCCACACCTGGAGCTGTTCTAGGATTCACAATCTTCTGCACCTTGACGGGACTCTGGAGACCCGCAGGCCATGCCACCCTACAATGCCATGTGCATGGGAACCTCTCCGCATCAGCTTTTGAGCACACAGAACTCCAGGCAGCTGACACACGGTGCCATCCTCATGCCACTGTATATGCTTGGTCCCTTGACCAGGAGAGGTCCTGCGCAGAAGCAAGCATTGTGCCACATGCTGTGACACTTGGCTGCTCCATTGGTGGCTCTTCAGAAGAAGGGCTCTGTGTGCGTGCATGTGGGGCTGCCGCTCCGATGCTCAGATGCAGCCTGCGCAGCTAGAAAGGCTGCCATTCCCAGAGGCTCTCCTGCTGGAGGTGGGGCTCCCTGGAGCCCAGGCTGTCAGTTCTCACCCTTACCCCAAGGGCAGAGCAGAGGGGACGGAGATCCTCAGAGCACTGCCCGCCTCACCCTTTCCAAGTCCCAACAGACCTGCCAGGGGTCCTTGAAGTTGAACAGAGCTGTGAAGGCAGTGGTGCCCCTCGGATGGGGAGATGGAGGTGCCCATGGTCCTTGCTCCCTCTCCCTGCAGAAGAGAATCCTGGCTCTTTGGAGTCTCCCTGGAAGGGGCTGCCTGGTTCGCCCAGAGGTAATGTTTCAAGTGGTCCTTCTGCTACCAGACTACAGCCAGGTCCCTCCAGACTGGCTCAGGCTTCAGGCTCTATAGGGAGAGCCCCGAGCCAGGCCAGGGGGAAGCTGCGGACAGGCAGGACACAGAACCACAGCACAGGAATGGGGTCGCAGGGCCCCAACCCCCTCAGTCATGCCTCGGACATCCACAGCATCTCACAGCTGGGTCCTGACCACCTCCCTGGCAAGCCACCATCCCAAGTTCATGATGGGATGTACTTTGGTGGGACTGTGAAGGCACAGTTCGGGGTGGAGCCACAGCACCATCTGGAACCCAGGGTGCACGGGGTCCATGCAGTAGTACAGAGGCTCAGCAGGTGTGGCGGCAATTTGGGGGAGGGGCCACACGTTGAGGGGCGTGGCCTGAAAAATTACGGGCGTGGTTGTGCTTTGAGGCACATGGGGGCCAGTTTCAGGAAATGGAGGAGCTTTCACTGTTGTGCATGGACAAGATGCAGAGCCTGTGGTTGGTCCCTGCTGTCCAGGATTCCTAGAACAGAACAAAATGCAGACCAGTTTCCTGTGCCTGGCCGTCCAACTCCCAGAGAGAGGCTCTGTAGCTCTGGGGTCTTTGGGCGGGGCTGCTGCGGCAAGGCCTCGCTGCACTCTTTACACCAAGGAGGAGGCGCTGGTGTCCAGGTCCCACCCCCAGGGCCCTGGGGAATGCGCCTGCTCGGATTTCTGAACTGGGGCTTGGCAAGATCAAGGTTTCACGTACCTGCGTGTTACCTGAGAGGAGAGAAAGCTCAGCCTGTTCTTTCAGGGAGTGGATTCTAAAGTCAGTCGTAAACCGGGCTGCACTGAATGCTGGGCTAAAGCAGTTGCTGTGGTCAAAGCAGGGCTTGCTTCCCTGACCCCAGGGAAAGCCAGGCAGCAGCTCCTCTGCCCACGCTGTGAGCAGACCTGTCGGGCGAGCAGCTGGCTCTGCACCAGCGCCTCTCCAGCCAGGGCTCCGAAACACCACCCCTGAACAGCGTGAGCCCCTCTGTTGAGGACCTCTCACAAGGCCGTTCCTCACACTCCTGTCGACAGCATGCCCCTCGTTCTTCAGGCCTCCCACCCTCGTGCCTCCCACCCCTGTGCCCCCCACCCCCCGTGCCCCTGGCTCCTTCTCTCAGTTTCCCCTGGCCTTGCCATCCCTTTCTCTGCCTTCTCCTCTTCTCTCCCATCTCTTGGGGTGAGGTCCTCCAACACCCTGGAACTAACGCTGCCTCTCACCTCCCTTTCTGCAAAGCATGCCGCCTCCGCTGCAGCTGCCCGGGGCCCTTTCCCTTAGCCTCGGCTGCACACCACCGGTCCTCTGCACAGAGCAGAGGAGGAAAGTGCGCTCGCTGCAGGGCAGCAGACTAGGGCCTGTGAGCCTCCTCCTTAGCCTACTGCAGCCACTGCGGTCCTTACAGCTGGGCTCAGGGGATCAGGGTGATGAGAGAACGCAGAGTGCTCCCAAAGAGACCCCAGTTCATGGGAGGGGAGCACCTGGGAACTTGGTGAGATGTAGCAGTGGCAGAGGGAGCTTGGGGACACATGTCCTGCGTGCTGGGTGGACCCAGACTCAAGGGGGACCGTGAGGCCCCGCGTCTTCGTGCAGCGGGGATCTTACTGGTCCCCTCGTCTTTGTGCAGAGCAGTGCTCCTTGCACAGAGATTGATTTCAAACCCTGGACCTGTCCCCAAGGGCCCCGCCCCCTGCCGACGCGGGAGCCAGGCTGGAGAAGCCAGCGAGAGCGCTGGGTGTGGTCGGAGCCTTTGCAAGCAGCCAGCGTGAGCGATGCCAGGAAGCACTCTGCTGGGTGCAGTAGCCGGTGCGCAGCTGAGGCGGCAGCACCGGCCCACGCCGCTGAGCGCTGGCTTTCCTTGGCTTCAGTCTAGGTGTAATCGGGCAGTAACTGACTCACCAGAACAGGAGAGCCAGTACTCTGAGCTACAGAAGCTGGTGCCGCCTGAAGAGGTCCACGACAGCCCCAGAGTCTGAGGCCAAGGGGCTCAGGGCCAGGAGCCCTGCGCTTTCTCTTAGTACCGCTGGAGCCTGTGTAGTGCTCGTAGCACCTTGAGGAGATAATTATTATCTGCCTTCCTGTACATTTTGAATATATTCCTTTGCACTTTAATATTAACGCCATGTCTTTCTAAAGCAACGATTCCCCTGCACTAGGAACTACTCGGAGTTCATTGGAACCCGCGTCTCGTCAGAGAGTCCACGGGGCCCCAGGACTTGGCCGGGATGCGTTGTCAGCAGCAGCAGGCCGTGGCAGCAGAGGTGGGCACAGAGGCACGTGGATGATCAGTGCTGACACTTGTGATGGCCCGAGTGTGCGCTGGAGATGGCTCCAAAGAGAGTCCGCATGATTGTCTTCTCATTAACCTTGAAATAGAAATGTCCTCATGCACCGCAGCCTTTGTGGGAGAGCTGTGGCAGCACGGCCCCCATCACCAGTGACACCTTCAACTCTATAACGTGTCTACATCTGTCCCGTGCAGGTGTGTCTAAGCCCTGCGCTAGGCCAGCTGGGACAGTAAGATCACCGCCAGTCTCCACTCCTGTGGCTCTGGACGCAAGCTGGATCATGCACCCTTCCCTCCGCAGGTAGTGCACCCAATTCTGGCTCCTGTGGATGCTCCCCTTGCCCAGAGCCACTGCCCTCAGAGTGCACAGGAGCCCACAGGGGACACTCACAGCCATGAGTGCCCCCCCGGGGACCCATGGCAGCCTGTGATGGGACACGTCCACCCCTCCGAGAAAGGCCCAGCTGTCCAGAGAAAGGCTGCCTCCTGCCACCCTGTCACTCCTCTTCTCTGTCCACAGCACCAGGCAGCATGTGCTGGCTGCTGCAAGACTAGTGAAGAGCCCAGGGGCTCAGGACGGTAGCCAGGCAGCCCCCTGACATCATGGCTGCTGGGCACAGGGTCCTCTGCAGCTCCCCAGACCCCAGAGCCTGTGCTGCTCCTCTGTCTCTAGGCAGCAAAGCAGAAAGAGAGGAGGTTCAGGTTGTTGTGGGCAACAGGGCCAGAGCGGAGACCCTCCTTTCATCTAGAGCTTTGGGCAGAGACGGGGGAATTGGGTCAGGCACAGGTCCTCTGCCTCAGTTGCATGCAGGCCCTGCTGGCAGGGTGCCCACCAGAGCCTGGCCCCGAGGCCTCCTGGTGGAACTTGGGCTCCCCATGAGAGCGAATGCACCCCGCAAGCAGCTCCCCTTGGGCGTGGGAAGCAGGGCCAGCGAGTCCTCAGCCCCACGCTTCCTGCTAGGCGAGCCACACAGTGCAGCCACAGCCAAGCACTCTGGGTGCTTTCTGGCTCTGGCCAGATCTCCAGGAGGAGCCGAGGCACTGGTCTTCCTCATGCTCTCCCAGAGGTTGTGTCCTGAGCAGTTCAAGAGAGCTCTTCTCCCAGGAGGATTAAGAAAAACACACGAAATCAAAAGGCCACATCAAGCTGCTTGCTCCGCCTACATCTGAGCCCAAAGGGACCCAGCCCAAGGCCCCCTCCCCGTACCCAGAGTGCCCAGGGGAAGGAGGACACCGTCCACCTCCCCACAGCCCCTGTCTCCTCCTGGGGAATTTCAGTTTGTTCTCTGCACTAATTACGGCCTGTCATCTGGAACAAATACCTCATATGACAAGAGAGATAATTAATACGCTCAGAGAAAACTTTCCTTTTTCTTAATTAAAGCACACAATTCCTTTTAAAAGCAAGAAAATACGTCTATTGTCTCTCTCCGACATGCACACACTCCAAAATCTGTAGAACACTGTGATTTTTGTTATATTGTGCTGCCCATTTTCTTTCCTTTTGCATATAAAAATAGTTGGCAGCTCATCCTTTTTTGGAATAAATAGCATGTAGAAGAGCCGAATGGACAGTGAAGACGACGGCTCTTTAGTGAGAACCTGTTGTGTACTCGGTATTTTGCAAACATCTATAATGTCCAGTTGCTCTATAAAAAATTGTTATCATTCTGACTTTAAATGTTCAAAACAGAAGGAGGGTCCGGGCCTTTACAGCCACCTCACTGTCAGGTGCAGGCTGATGCGGAGGGGCAGGACCTGGGGCCCAGCACCCCTGGCCTCACCTGGAGGTTTAGGATCCAAACAGCTCGAGTCCTCTGGGCCCAGGCTTGTTGCTGGAGAATGACAGTAGGTGACAGACAGACAGAAAGCTCCACTCAGGGGTGGGGAAGCAGGACACACAGATACAGAAGGCCAAGGGACGTGGGCAACAGGGTCTCTGTCCCCAGTGACACTGCTGACAGTGTGTGAGCACAAGCGGACCCCCGGGGGCAAGGGTAAGTATCTGCACCCCAAGATTAGCTTGCAAGAAGCACAGGAAGACAGGTCCAGAGCTAGCAGACAGCTCAACAGTGGGTTGTGAGGAACCGACCACTCCTGTGCCACCTCAGGAAACCGCAGGCTGGGCCGGATCACCTTGGCCAAGGTCACTCAGGGAGATAAGCCTGGGATAAAGTCCTCATCCCTGCATCTATGGTTTTATCCCTGGCCTCTGAAGACAGGCAGTGCTGTCCCGGCATCTCCTAATGTATGCTCTTTTCTCTCCTTGAGAAATGTTCGATCCCATGGCTTTAGCCATCAAGGGAAAAAGAAAGAAGCCACAATTTATTGTAAAATTTCTTAGCTCCCCTAAGCTCTGTGACTCCCGGTGCCTGCCTAAGAGGATGGCGAGGGCGCCGCACGCTCTGCCTTGTTCCAAGCGTGGCTGGGAGCTGGCAGCCCTGATGTCCTCAGGCCCCGAGTGCAAGGACAGCGGTGTCTGAGGCCAGGAGATGGCTGAGAACTTTTAAGCACCAGTGCCTAAAAGCTTTGGGTGGGACTGAGTCCCCACAGTGAGGGACAGAGACCAGGATCACTCTGGTTCTGCAACCCAAGAAGGGGCAGCTGAGCCTGGCTTCATGGTGGGGATAGGCGAGGTGCTGTGTGCCCTGTCTAAGGCAGTGGGGACAGTGGGTGTCAGGGAGAAGACCCACCTCCGTGTCCGCTGCTGGAGGGTCACAGCTCCAGTACTTCCTGTCCCTGAGTCTGGCACTGCTGATCAAGGGAGACTGCAGTAGGAATTAGTGACCTTGGTGGACGGAGCACGGTCTCTGTTTTCAGCTGTGGGCCTGTCTCACCTAAGGCCAGGGCAGCCGGTCACACTTCCTCCTGCAGGAAGCCAAAACCGATCAAGGAGGGCTTCAGTCTCAGGAAGATGAGCAGGAGGATGGGAGGAAAGGATGGTGAGCCTGCAAAGGCAGGCGGACCCTGGCCGAAGCGAGTGACCAGCACCGAGGAGCCTCGTGTACACCATGTATCTGGGCCATGTTGGTCCCAGAGAAGGGACAGGGCAGCGGCCAGGCGGGCATGGCAGTGCAGCTCTGGGCCTGGGTGGCCAAGACGGTGGTGTACGGTTCTGAGGACTTTGAGCCTCTCGGGCTTTGGCTCAAAGGAAACCGTTCTTCCTGTGAAACACTGGTTTCTGGAATCCCTCTGTTAAACCCACGCCTGAAGACACTGTAGCATAAGTCCCCTGACCTGGTGTGGTTGGATGAGTAGGCAGGGAGCAGAGGCCTCCCTCTGTGACCTACTCCGCCCAGCCTTCCCTGCGGGCTCTCCTGGTGTGGACACTGGGCCTGGGAATGCCCTGGGGCCCCGCCGCACAGCCTGGCCGAGCAGCAGGGGGGAGGCTCACCCCACCCTCAGACCTGCCCGAGAGCAGTAAGTATGACACCAGGCCTATTCAGAAGACTGCGCACTGAGACTTAATTTGTGGGAAGTCCTAAAAATACTTATCTCTCCATCCCTCCACTGGCCCGCCAGGCGGGCTGCGTCTTCCCTGCTGTTGTCTTCCATGTTCTACGGCTTGTGCATTAGGTCTTGTGCCCATCCTGTTAGATTTGCATGAGAGGAACTCCTTTCAGGCAAACTCATATAAATGGCACTTTCTTTTTATTTTAAAAAGGAAAAAAATCCAAAAACAAATACAGAGAACAAAGACAAAAAGAAAGCAACCTAGAATAATAACAATGGCACAGAATTTCAAAACGAGTAGAAAATTAACAATGGTCATTATACTATGTATTGTTACCATCAGTTTTGTTGTTCAGATTCCCAGACATAGGCTTGCAAGATTGATGGAGACTGCATTAACTACATGCCAAGGTCTGCAATCTGAGCAACTTCGCGGAGGACGCCAGTGAGCGGTACAACCACACTTGAACACCTTTCATCTTGCTCTAATGTCTCTTCTACTCTTTTTACACTTTCTTTAAAATAATTTTAAAAAGTAAGAGGGACAAGGAAAAGAATTAAGGTTTCATGAAAGGAGGAGCCAGCGTTTAATTGCATGGCGCTTAGTGCTAACTGCACACCCCACCTGTCCTTCACTGCTGTCTCAGAGTGTGCCTGGCCTGGCGTCTTGCCTTCCACATCCATGGCATAGCTGCCTTCTAACTCCAGGGTGTTTCCCAAGTCCATTCTTTCAGACTTTCTACCTGGACAACTATGTCATGTCATTTGGAAATGAAGAAAATTCCTTCTGACCCTTTCATTTTCTTTCCAACTCTGTGGCAAGGATTTTCAGTACAATGTTGAAAGTCTGCAGTGAAAGCCACTGTGAGCAGGAGGTTTGATTCCCAGGCCTGCCATGCAGGGCCTGCCCCAGGGCACCCTGAGATGGTGAATGAGACTGGGCGTGGTGGTGGGCGCCTGTAATCCCAGCACTTGGGTGGCTGTGAACAGGAGGATCACTACAAGTTCGATCTAGTAGTGAGACCCTGAACACCATGTAGATCATTCCTTAAAATATAAAAAACAGTCCGTGGTGAAGGGAGATGGCTTTTCTCTTGCCTGTTCTTAGCAGGAGCAGCTCCAGTTTCATATCCTTGGGTATCAGCCAGCTGCAGGCTCCTCGCAGATGTTCTATCACTGAGAACATTCCTCTCTATTCCTAGTTTGCTGAGTGTTTTCCTCATAGAAAAAAGCATTAGATTTTGTCAAATGTGTGGGGTTTTTTTTTCTGCAACTGTTGACGTGGTCATTTTTTCTCTAGCCTATTGCATTAATTGATTTTCATGTGTTGGATCCAGGCTTGCAAACAGAATAAATTTATTTTATCATGGAATGTAAAATTTTGTACTTTTTGTGCAGTGTTTCATTTTGTTAATATTTGATTTAGAAATTTTGTTTCAGTATTGAGGGTCGAATTCAGGACGCGACGTAAGTAAGCCCCTCACCACGGAGCTATGGCCCAGAGACGAGTTTTGTTTTCTTATGATTATATTTCTCTTCATATTAAAGTAATTCTGGCATCATAAAATGACAGCACATAGTCTTTCTGCTTAAAAGATCAGAGAAGGACTGAATGGAAACTAGATTACAGATAACTGCGCTAAGTTCTTCTTTACAGACTTGGTAGAAGTCACCCATAAAACCATATGGGCCTGGTGCTTTTTGTTTTGAAATTAATTATTCAATCTGCTAATTCAATCTAGGCCTATTCAAATTTTCTATTTCTACTTGTGTGAGATTTTGCAGAACGTATCTTTCAAGGAATTGATTCAAGTTAGCCAATTTGTGGGCATGGAGTTGTTGATCCTGTTCCTTTATGGACTCTGACCTCCCACAGTAACTGTAGGGCTATCTCCTCTTTCATTTCTGCTACTATTAATATGTGCCAGTTCTGCTCCTTTAATCCTGGCTAGAGATTTATTGATTTTATTTAGCTGTTCTTAATCTTGTCGATTTCTCTAGTGATTTATTTCCGATCTTATTCTTTGTGCTGCTCTTTTTATTCCTTCACTCCTAGTGCTTGCTCTCTAAGTAGTGCTGTCCTCCTCCTCCTCCTCCTCCTCCTCCTCCTCCTCCTCCTCCTCCTCCCTGAAGTTAGGCGATGGGTGGCATCAGCAAGCTTCGGGCCTTCCTGCTTTCCGGCGTGTGCGCTCTGTGCTATCGCTGTTCCTCTGATGACTGATTTCGTGTGTCACATGTCTGACAAGCTGTATTTTCATTTTATTTAGTTCAAAGTAGTTTTTAAATTCTCTCGAGATTTCTCTTTTGACTCATGTGTGATTAGAGAAGAGTTGTTTAATCTCTAAGTGCTCTGTGATTTTATAGCTGTCTTTCTGTTGATTTCTAATCTAATTCCATTGTCATCGAAGAGCATGCTGTACAATAGCTCCATTCTGCACAGACTTTAATGTGTGCTTTGTGGACCCGCCTGGGCTGCGCTGTGAGAATCTCCGGCGTCCTGAGGAGAGCGCGTGCTCCGCTGAGGTGGGATCGAGCTGTCTGTGGGTGCTGGCTGCACACGGGTGATGGTGCTGCGGAGCGCCCCTGTGTCCTTAGTCTTTGCCGGCCCCATTTGCCCATCTCTGAGACAGGGTGTCAATAGCTCCACCTCGATGGCCAGGCATCGGCTCCTCCCTGCAGCTCTGTCACTTCGGCCTTCTGTGGCTTGAAGCTGTGCCAGCAGCTCTATGTGTGGTCAGGCTCTCCGTGGGCTGGGAACAGCTTCCGTGGGGGCTGAGGTCGCTGCTGTCCCTCTGGGCATCTGTCCCACAGAACTGTGTGTCCTGTGGCAGGGTCTCGCTCCCACAGCCACCACACCCCCAGCTCTGGTGTGACGTTAGTGGGGGCCCATGCGGCTGGCCCTCACCGCCTGCACGCTGGGCTGCTGCCCCCTCCAGCTGCCCGCCCTGTGCCTGGCAGTGCCCAGGGATGCAGCTCTTCCTGCTGGGTGATGGCTGGGTGATGGCTGGGCAGCAGCCGGGGCTCCTCCTGCCTAGAGTGGCCCTGTGATGACTGCATCTCCGTCCTTACCGTGTCTGTGCTGTGGCCTACAGTGTAGAGCCCCGTCGGACAGCCCGAGGTTGGAGGGCCACTTCCAGCAGCAGGCACCACAGCTGCTTTGTTGGTGCCTCAAGCCGGCTCTGCTGCCCAACCCATGCTCATGAAGCCTGGGCTGGGGTGAGGGCCGGGTGGCTCAGTCCCTAGCGCTGGTCAGCACGGGCACCAGGCCGAGGGCTGGGCGGCTCCGAGAGCTCAGCAGCTTCCCCCACGCTGCCCACACTGGGACTTGAACCCGTGGCTCTGGCCGCAAGGACCACAGCTGCCTCACAAACCAAGTGCTCCTCAGCTCTAGGGGTCAAAAGGCACCTCCTGAGTGGGGCCTCCTGAGCTGGGACTCCCACAGCGACAGCCACGTCTCCCAGCCCCTTGGCCGTCCCTGCCAGGGCTCTCCCACAGCTCAATGCACCCAGCCGTCCTAGCTTCACTCCATCCTGGAGTAATTCCGAGCACAGAGCTGCAGCAGATCCCCACAGGCAGGCTGAGCACCACCCCAGGAAGCCACTGGAATGAGCAGGAAGGGCTGCCTCTCAACCCTGAGTTCAAGAGATGGCAAAGCTTTTAATTTACTTTGATTGATTTAATATCCTGCATCCTGGGAGCAGAGCTCAGTGTGATCTGGGCTGCTCTCCTCTCCCTGCTAAGTTGACATGGGAGCAGTGCTGTACGGGCTTGGAAAACCAAGAAGCACTCTCCTTTCTTGGGCCTCGAGAGCTGGCAGGGACCGGTGGGGAGGGACGGGCTCCAGGCGAGCGGTGCTGTGCTTCCTGCCAAGCAGAGCCGCCTGGCTGCCGCGGGGCCCCGCCGCCTCCTCTCTCAGGGATGCCTGCCCTGGACACTGGGTTCCCGGATCTGTCCCACAGAAGGCTCCTTTCTGCGGGTGCCATGCCCCAGCTGCTATGCCCAGCTGCCCCGGGAAGCCATTCCCAGCCCCGGAATTTGTCCCTCTTCCTCCCAGCTAAGTACCCAGCCCAGCCCAGGGGTGCCCGAGCCTGTGGTCTCCATCACAAACCACAGCGCAACCCGCAAGGTGGCCTCAGGGCCCCCTTCACCTCCATCCTGTGCCCAGGCTGCATCCAGGCCTTGCACAGTCATGACAGCGGGAGCTGCAGAGGGTGGTACCCCCGAGGTGACAGTAGGCTGAAGTCCCCCTAGGAACCCCACAGGCCTCTCTTGAGGCTGAGACATGCCACCCACACAGCCACACCACTGTCAGACATCCCGGGAGGGGTTCCCAGTGTCCTCTCACAGAGCCACAGTCCTTCGCCTTCTGCCAACCCAGAGACCCACAGCCTTCAGCACCCTGTCCCCAGAACACCATCCCTGCAGCTAGATTGGCCTTCTTGGCCTTCTTGGAATGTCCCTGTGTCTTGCAGGTGGGTGAGGGACTTTCAGTCAGTAGGTGGGAAATCCTGAGCCAAAGGCTGGATGATAGCCAGGAAGGGTGCCCAGAGGGACAGTAGTCTCCTCAACCCCAGAAGTGTCACCAGAACCTCAGGGTGTCTATCCCCCACCTGGAACACATCAACGCTGGCTTAAGATGGCCCCCAGATGGCCTGCAGTGGCCCCAGAGGAATGAGGTCTCAGGACACAAGGCTTGGGTGGCCTGAAAGAAGCCACCTAGGTGAGGGACGAAGGCCCATGGCCTGGGCAGGGGTCACAAGGCAGGGCTGGGGCACTTGCTCCTTGGGTCCTGATCTGGCCCTCTGCTCCAGGGCTGGCTCTGCTCCATGACACGGGTGTCCTGACATGGGCCTAAGCCCATGTCCTCCTGTAATGTGAAGGGAAGACAGGAACACAAGCCCTAGGTCAAAGAGCTCTGATCCAGTGTGCTTGGCCTCAGCAGGGATCAGAGCCTGTGGTGCTGGGGTCAAAGTGACACTGATGCCTTGGGGCTCTGAGGGGCTCTGACCAGGGGGACACTGGGAATGTTGCAGTATAGAAGGAGCAACTATGACAGGGCCAGGTGCCTCAGGACACAGGAGGGGATTGGAGCTGGGCATGAAGACACAGCCACTGCTGGGACATGGGGCAAGAGACAGAGAAAGAGGCTCTTTCCTCCTGGGGTGGGGCTGGGGAGATAGCTCAGTAGAATAAGCTCTTGCCGGGTAAGCACAAGGTCCTGAGTTCAATCCCCAGTACCCGCAAAAAAAAGAAAAATTTACTGCCTGCCCAGGATGGGCACCCGCCTGGGGAAGGCCCTTCCTGGCCTCTGCAGTCTCCAAGCTGCAGCCAGTACTGGGCCTAGGGGGCCCCGCCACTCTGGACATTGGCCTCCTAAGTAACAGTGGAGGAGTCGCTTCTGACCAGGTGCTCTGGGCCAGAAGCAGCACACGGCAAGGAAGGAGGCCCTGGGAAACATGAGAGCCCTCCAGGAGCTCACTCCCTCTCTCCCTCTCTCCCCACCTCTCCCTCCCTCTGCCTCCCTCTCTCCCTCTCTCCCCATCTCTCCATCTCCCTTCCTTCCCTTCCTCCTCCCCCTTTCTCTCCCTCTATCTCCACCCTTTT
>PVKA01044841.1:0-15906 GCA_004027165.1 Ctenomys sociabilis
TTTTTTTTTTTTTTTTTTTTTTTTTTTTTTTTTTTTTTTTTTTTTTTTTTTTTTTTTTTTTTTTTTTTTTTTTTTTTTTTTTTTTTTACTTTAGAGATTATTTTTTAATCTTGTTTTCTTTATAGGTCTGTTTATCAGGGTTTTGTTTTATTTTGTTTTTTTCTGCTGCTGCCATGATAGATAATTCAGGTGGGTGTCTTTTGATTTCCTGTATCTTATTGTTGCCTGGACTTGTCTCAGGCGGGCTGGAGGTCTGGGTTGCATTTTGCTTCTGTGTGTGATTTTATATTTTCAATTGTTTTCTATATTGATGACTAAATTGCTCACAGATGATACTTTTATCAGTAGTATTAAAGCTTCCCTAGGAAATATTTATTCCTTACAGATGTCTTCTGTGTATAGCTGACTCTTGTCTTTTTTTCTGTCCTAAGATCCTACCTTCCCAATTTATTAGAAACAAGAAGTTGCTATCTATTTGGCCCAGGACCCAGTCCTTTCGTACTGAACCATTGTGGTTATTACTGACCTAGACAATAACAATGTTGTAACACAAGGTGGAGAACTGATTATAGCAGGTATGACATTCTGGCTCAATAGAACAATTAGCAATAACAGTGCCATCAAGCCCAACCTAGAAACTGATAAACTATGGACCTATTAACTTTGGTAAATTTAAGTTAAGGAGGGAGTTCTGAAGTTACATAATAAAGCACAACACAATTCATAAACTTATATTTAATGTGTTTCCCCTGTATGGGAGCAGGAATGTAAGAGAAGTATGGGGGAATAAAACAGAGAGATAAATAAAAAGAAGTAAATAGAAGCAAGGCTGAAGGACCAAGGATGATCACCTAAGCTTTGGGAAGCTGGAACAGAGGATAGGAGAGAAAGAATGAAGAGAAATCAAAAGAATGTTGAAGCAAACCTAAAATACTAGAGAATATTCACTCACATGAAGACATCAAAAAATCAAGAGAGACAGTTGAGAAAAGAGACAAAGGAAAACAAATAATAAAATTAAAATCTAAATAATCACCACTTCCATAAAAGGAATCCAGTCAGAAAAATGAAAATAAAACAAACAAAAAAATGATAAAATTTGGGGCCGGGGAGATGGCTCAGTGGTATAAGCACTTCCCTTGCAAGCACAAGGGCCTGAGTTCAATCCCCAGTTCTGCCAAAAAAAAAAAAAAAAAAAAAAAAAAAAAAAAAAAAAAAAAAAAAAAAAAAAAAAAAAAAAAAAAAAAGTAAAAAAAATGATAAAATTCTACTGGTATCTGCAACTCTGAGGTAGTATATAAGTCAGAGCCACTCTGTTCTAGGTGCAGGGCTGATTTTTTGCCTCTGAATGTGAGGGCTGAGGGCAGAGTCTTCAGCCAGCAGCCTCCTGATGTCCCTTGGTTCCCATCCACATTTCCTTACCCTGTTTTTCCCTGTGTTATTCTCATAGTTGCTATAGTGCCCTCAGATGGAGACATCCTGAGGCTGCCTCAGTCTGTGTACAGTTGGCCCCTCCCAGATCATGTATAGCCTCCCCCATTCTACTCCTGCAGGCATGTCTCTCTCTTCTCATTCCCTTGGGAGCAGGGCAATGGGGAGTGCTGTCAGCCAGCTTACTGACCCCTCCACTGCTGCAGAGACAATCTAGGACTGCTCAGATACCATGTCTCCCTCTTTAGTGGAAGGAGTGCTGACCTTCCACCCTTCACTGCACCATAAAGGTTGCTTGGATTCTGCCTGTCTCTGTCTGTCTTTGTCTCTCTGTCTGTCCGTGTCTCTGTCTTTCTCTCTCTGTCTCTGTCTGTGTCTGTCTCACTCTCTCTGTCCTGTCTGTCTGTCTGCCTGTCTGTCTGTCTGTC
Organism: Ctenomys sociabilis; assembly: GCA_004027165.1. Taxonomy (NCBI): domain Eukaryota; kingdom Metazoa; phylum Chordata; class Mammalia; order Rodentia; family Ctenomyidae; genus Ctenomys; species Ctenomys sociabilis. The sequence goes on from PVKA01044841.1 coordinate 1,860, forward strand.
TTCCTCTCTCTTCCTCCTTCCCTCCCTCCCTCTACTAGGATCAGGATGAAAGAGATTGTGCTGGTCCACTTACCACCTTTGCCATTGCTGCTGCTGTCACTAACATTGTTGGTAGAGGTTCCATTCAGCTGCTTTGGTGTAGGACAACAAAAGAAACAAACACAAAAAAATAGCATTAGGATGGAGCAGCTTCCTGGTCTTGTGCCCCTGAGAGTGCTGGCGAAATTTGCTTCCAGAGGGCAGTGTCTTCTATTTGGAGAAAGGTAGAAGAGGTGAGGAGGCTTATATCCCAAATCTATCCTGTGTGGCTTGAGTTTGCCATGTTATTTAAGTCCACCATTTTTTGGGGAACTTTCCAGAACAGTGGTTTCTGCTCTTTGTTCAAGTGGAAGTTCCAACAGCAGCACTGTATATGTCTTAGTGGAGTGAATTTCTTAGTAGTATATAGTTGTATTTTAATTTTTAATCCGTCACACAAGTGTATATTTTTTGATTGAAGGATTTAATCCATTTACACTCCAGATTATAACTGATAGGTTAAAATTCATGCATGCTATTTTATTGTTTCTGACTTTTTGTATACTCTGTTCTTTTCACTTTCTCTAATAAATATCTTTATGTTTTGATAGTTTTCTGTTGTGATAAGGTTTGATTCATGTATATTTGCTTTAACAATGAATTTTATTCTCTCACGTTTTAATGATTGATGATTCTTCTTTCATTTCTAGTCATTCAAATCATTTAAACATTTATTGTAAGTTTAGCCTGGCGGTGATTAATTCCTTCAATTTTTCTTCTTGGAGTGAAGACTCTTTCTCCTTCATTTTGAGTAATATATTTGTGGAATATAATTTTCTTGTTCTTTCATTCAAGATTTCAAATATATCACTTTATTGTCTTCTGGCCTATAAAATTTCTTTTGAGAAATATGTTAGTTTTATGAGGACTCTACTGTTTGATTTATTTCTTTTCTCTTTATGTTTTTAGAATTCTTTTAATTTTTAAATTAATAGTGATTGTTGCATAATTACTGTAATATGCCTTAAGGATTTCTTATGATTGAGTACTTGAGGTCATTTCATTTTCCTCAATCTGGATATCTAGGTTTCTGTTAAGATTTGGGAGGTTTTCAACTATTATTTCATTAAATATATTTTCCTTTTTTATTTTCTGCTCAAACCCTATAAGACAAATATCTATTTAATGATGCTGTATGTATCTTGAGGTCTTCCTTTTTATTATATATTTTTTTCCCTAAGTTATTTCAAAATATGTGTCCTTAAATTCTTTCTGTTGCTTTGGCTATCCTGTTGAAGCTGCTAATTTTATGTATCATTTAATTGAAGGTTTTGATTGCACAACTCATGTTTAGTTCCTTTTATTTCTGTGTCTGTTGAATTTCTCATTTGTATCATGAATTGTTTTCTTATTTATCTCTATTCTCTGGAACTTACTGACTTTCTTTAGGGTTACTTTTGGGAATTTTTAAAAGGATTTTATGTATTTCCTTCATATTAGTATTTACTTATAGATATCAATATGCTGCTTTGGGTGTGTTGTGCTTCATGTGTTGTGTTAGTCAATTTCCATTGCTTGGGCAAATACTGACAGCTATAAATCCAAGCAGAAGAGATATGTTTTGTCTCACACTTGCAAAGGTTTTGGTTCATGATTTGTTTGCTTTGAGTCAGAAATATAGCAAATGTTTGTAGAGAGAAAGCCTTCCAATTAATGACACACAGGAAACATCAGGGGGAGCGTACAACAAGAAGGAAGCAGGGTTGAGATAGATCTTGACGTTCTTGCCCCCATGACCCACCCAGATATACTCAGAAATGTGCTTTACTGATCTCCTGGTAGTTTTGAAGGCAAACTGATAGTCAAGATTAATCTTTACACTTACTTTTTCATGTTTTTTTTTGCATTTCTGCTTAGATAGCTGCATAACTGGTGTTATATCACCTTTATGGTTTTGTGGCTTAACTTTCATAGAAAATGACTTTTTCATATTACAGACCAAATATAGAATGTTGGATGGCTGTTTTGGCCTTGGTTCTAAGAAAATATAAGCTCTATTTGATTTCTGTAGCTGTAATCAATGTGAGCGATACTCAGTGTCTAGAAATGCTTCTGTAGTCTACACTTCAACTTTTTGCCAAAGCAGTGATGGTAGTGAATGTGGGCTTCCAAATGGTTGTACCTTCAAACCTTGCTTAGTTCAATATTGCTGATGATAGGGATTTTTCCAGCAGCTACTACAGCTCTGGAGACTTGAATTGCCTTGGCAGTTTAGCAACTAGTGACACTTAGCATCAAAATTAATAAAACAAATTGAAGGTGAAGCTGAGCAGGAAGCCCCTAGTACTGGAAGAAATAATTCTTTGTATTGCAGTGATATGTGCATATACATGTTTATGTTTATGTTTATGTTTATAGCAGTACTGCTTATAATAGCAAAATCTTGGAAGAGGTCTATATGTCCATCAACAGATACAAGATAAATAAAATGTGATATCTATCTGTCTGTCTGTGTACTATTCAAATCTAAAGAAGAATAAATTTGAGCCAATTGTACGAAAATAAATGTACTTTGAGTTTATAGTGCTAAGTGAAATAAATCAGATACCACAGATTAATTAAATATCTCATGTTTTCTATTATAATGGAAAAGCAAAGTATAAAGAGACAAAGAAAAAAAAAGAGAAGATAGGAAATAGGGAGATAGACTTCCTGTTTCCCAAGGGTGTGGGGAAGACAGCAACAAAAGGACAGGAAGAGAAAATAAAAAGATCAAGATATGTGTATATATATATGATATATATGTATCAATCAATTATATATATATATATATATATATATATATATATATATATATATATATATATATATCCCATGGTGAATCTTCTGTCTATCTATCTATCTATCTATCTATCTATCTATCTATCTATCTATCTATCTATCTATCTATCTATCTCCATATCCCATGGTGAATCTGTTCACTGTGCATCACAGATATACAAAAAATCTAACAATTTTTTGTTTCATTAGTATATTTGTGATATACTCATAAATCTCAAATTTCCTATAAACTTCTTTCATTTTCTTTTCCTCTGAAGAATATTAATTTTTTATTTTTTCCTTCTGTTTCCACTTCTTCAGTTGTTATTTACTTTATGAATCATCCTTAGTTTGAGCTGGTGAGCATTACATTATTTTTTGAAATTTTATTGAAAATCAAATAGCAATGAGAGTTTCAAAACAGGTTAGTAGGACAATTTCAATAATTAATACCTTGCATATTCTTGTCTTCATAATAGTTATTTATAGTATAAGATGCAGACATGGTATCCTTTCCAAACACTGTTAGTACAAATCTTCCTTCTCATTGAATTAAGAGAAAGTAGCTGTATATCTATCCTAGTTTGTATATACAGATACAAAGTGGTCCTTCATTTGTATCCCCTTTTTTTGTTTAGTTTTATCAGAGATGGGTATTCTATTGCTATTTAAATATTGTAGGTACATGAATTCAGCAAAATAATCCAATACAGTCCAGTAGTCCATAATAGTAGTGGGCTATCCATAGGACTGGCAATATCAGAAGTTGTTGATTTGAGCCTTTTACAACTCAGCATATTAATATGGCTGTACTTTTTATACCTGTGGAGAATATTTATGCGTTAACCATCTTATCCTTTCTGCCTCACCCCTTCTGTATTTTCTTTCTCTGTCTCTTCACATCCCTTCATCTCTGCTTTCCATCCATTCATCCATCCATCCATCCATCCATCCATCCATCCATCCATCCATCCATCCATCCATCCAAGTTTTAACTGTTATGAATTGTGCTTCTATAAGCATGGATATGCAACTATTTCTGTCTTTGGCTCTTCTAGGAAGATACCTGAAAGAGGAGTAGCTCAGTCAAATGGAATTTCTGTTGTTAGATTTTTGAGGAATCTCCATTTAGATTTCTAACAACAGAGGAGCTCTTTCCCAGATCAACATTTGCTACTATTTGATTTCTTGTTGATATCCATTTGATGATGTAAGTTGGAATCTCGGTGTTGTTTTACTTAGTGATTTTCTAATGGCCAGAAGTGTTGAGCATTTATTCATATATTTTTTGGACTTTTGCACCTCGTATTCTCTGAAGTATCTATTCATTTTTGCTTACCCATTTTTTGACTTTTTTATTTTCTATGGTTCTTTTTTAGTTCTTTGTATATTCTTGGTATTAGTCTTCTGTCTGAAGAATAGCTGACAATTTTTCCTGTAGGTTATCTTTTCATTATGTTGGTTGTGTCTTTTGCTCTTCAGAAGATTTTGAATTTGATATCCCATGTGTTGATTTTCAGTGGAACCTGTTTAGAATGTCTTTGGCTATTCTTAAAAATTTTACCTATTTTGTCTTCTAAGAGGCTAAGTATTTCTCTCTAATAATTCAGTTGCTTTAATTTTTATGTTGAGAAAAAATTGAAACAATAAAACAGTTTCAAAAGAAGGTTAGTAGGAGAGTTACAATAATTAATATATTCTATATTGTTGTCTTCAGGTAGCTAGAGTACAAGATATCTTATCCAGACAATATTAGCACAAACCTTTCTTTTCAATGAACTAAGAGAAACTAACATTATACCTATCTTGTGTATGCATATATTTTTTCTTTTCCCTTTCTTCCTTTCCATCACAGTTTCTTTTGTTTTTGAACAGTTTCTTCCCTATACATGATATCTGTTGTATAATTTGAACCATAGTTATTTATTCAGTTTCCCAGACTACTGAGACAGTACGATGTTTACACTAATGGGTATGATTGATTTCACTTAGGAGTGTGATCTTGAGTTGTATCCATTTACCTATAAAAAGTCTTCTGCTTATTCTGGCTGTGTGATACTCCATTGTATACAAAGGTTACTTCTTTATCCATTCCTTGGTTGATGGGCATTTGGGTAGTGTTCAAGATTTAGTTACTACAGATTGTATTGCTATAAACATAGGTGCACAATCATCATGGTATGATGTTTTGTTTTGAAATTTTCATTTATGTATCCATTTGTTCAAGGTCTCACAACGTAGCTCAGACTCATAATGATGCTCCTGTCTCAGCCCAAGTGCTGATATTGTAAGCATGTGGCACCATGCCCAGTTTTGGGGCCAGCACAGTATGCCCAGAAAGGGCTGGCATAGCCTGAAATGGTACCAAGGATTAAACTCAAGTCCTTGTGCTTGCAAGATACCCAGAAGCAGAATAGCTGGGTGGAATGGGACCTCTGCTTCTACTTTTTACGGGACTCTACACACTAATTTCCACAATGGTTGTACCAGTTTACCCAATAACAGTGGTAAAGGGTTACCTTTTCCCCATTACCCCCCAGCATTTGTTAGTGGTTGATTTTTTGAAGATAGCCATTCTTTCTGGGATGAGATTGAATCATTTTAATTTGACTCTCTCAAAAAGCCAAGGATGTTGAATGGTTTTTTTTCATGTATTTATTTGCCATTTGTATTTCTTCATCTGAGACGTGTGTATTCTCCTCAATGCCCATTTTTCAGTTGGGTCTTTGAGTTTATGAAGTCTAATTTTTCCCAATTTTTGTATGTTCTAAATTTGTGTCCTTTGTTTGAGGGATAATTGGCTGTAATTTTTTCCCATTCTATGAGTTGTCTTTTCACGGTGTTGGTGATTTGTTGTGCAAAAGCTTTTTAATAAGATAAAATCTAATTTGTTGATTCTTTATTATATTTCCCTTGCAGTCTGAGTTTTGTTTATGAAGTTTCTGCCTACACCTATGTCTTTAAGATTTTTACTTATTTTCTCTTTCAGCAAATTTAGTGCTTCTGTTTTGGCATTTAGATCTTTGATCCATTTTGACTTTAGTGCATGCTAAGAGACATAGTTTAGTTCAGCATGTGGAAAGCCAGTTTTTCCAGCACTATTTATTAAAGAGACTATCTTTCTTCCAGAGAACATATTTGGCTCCTTTGCTGTAGATATAGTGGATGGGTGTTGTTTCTTGATCTTCTATTCTGTTCTGATGATCCTCAGGCCTGCTTTTTTTTTTTTTTACAATACCATGCTGATTTTATCAGAGCAACTTTGTAGTATAATTTCTGCTCTGGGATTGTGATGCTCGATGACTAGCCTTTGTTACCCAGAATTGCTTACTGGTCCCAGATGAATTTTGGGAATGTTTTCTTTAGGTCTGTGAGGTTATGTATTATTAATTTTTTTTTTAATTTATATTTATTTTAGTTTAGTGCACAGTGAAGTTATGGGTCTTGGTTCAGTTTTATACACGGGTATAACTACTTTCCCTGCACCATTTAGTAAAAGGGCAGTTTTCCTTTCTTTTTCTTATTTATTTATTTATTTTCAGTTTTCCTTTCTGTATGATTTTGGACTCTGTCAAAGACAAGATTGTTGAGTGTTGATTAGCTTAACTTTAATACTCAACTCTGTGCAGGTAATTCTTAAGCCACCTGACATATTTTCCTACTTGAGTTTTCTAGCATGTGCTGCAGTCTGTGTGCTGTCTTCTAGCACCTTGTTTTACCATGCTGTAATGGACAGTGTTGCTGCCCTGCCTAGACCCCCTATCCTTTCTAGTGCTCCTGTCAGTGGAAAATTGCTCTCTGATAAATGAGAATTGCCACATCAGGCAGTCTGTGTGTTCCTTCTCGATTCTCTCTCCACTGGGAATAGCTAGCTATTTTAAGGGTTGTAAAAAGTTGGCCTTATTTCCTCAAGGTGGCAGCAACTCTGCAGAACTATTAGTGCTTTCCATGAAATTAGATTGAGGCTGAGCCTAAATGAGATCATATTCTTGTTTTTCATTTTCATTTCTCTTAATACCTTTTTTGATGAGAATAATCTGCCAACAAATCAATTGAACAGAATTTCCTCTCTTAGGCTGAGCATAGAATAGGACTTAAAATACAAGCCAAAATTGATTTTTTCAACCTCTTCTCTAACTGGGTTTGCTTTTTATGTTTCCAGTCCCAAATACTATAATTTTATAACCTCAATCTAGAAATATGAAAAGTCATATTTGACTGCTATTTATCTTATATATTAACTCTCTCAAACTTTTTGATCTCTGGATGTCTTTCTAATTTAAATTATTTTTAAACTTTTTTTTTTTTTTTTTTTTTTTTTGTGGAACCTGGGATTGAACTCAGGCCCTTGAGCTTGCCAAGGAAGTGCTTATTCCACTGAGCCATCTCCCCAGCCCCTATTTTTAAACTGTTTTAAATTATTCAGGACCATAGCCATTTACAACTTAGCTTAATATTATGGCCCCGTGATGTATACTTCATTTTTATACTTTTCTGCTGGATGGTTAAGACCTAGATAGAGCAAGACTTATATACCAACACATATGCTTTATTTTTCTTATGTGGCCAGTGAAGTCCCCTCAGGTTTTATCTTGTAGTCCTGTACATTATTCTGTAGATCCTTTGTCTGTGTCATCTATGTGGATGAGTCACGGCCAGTGCTTGACCAGTTTTGCTCTCTGTGAGAGCTTGAGAGAAAGTTTTCTTTCCATGTGACTCTCCCCAGGCACACTATAGAACTTCCATCTCTTTCCTCTGTGGCTCCATAATCTCCTTGTTCAGAAAATTTCCTTGAGCTCAACTGAGTTTCATGATGTTGCAGTACAGGTTCTCCTATGTCCTGAGTCTTCGCTGACCTTGAAAGGCTAGGGCCAAAATGTTGGCTGGCCTTGTGACTCTTCTATTTCTCCAACTCTGATTTGTGAACTTAGGTTGTTAACCATCCAGAAGAAAAGCTGATTAGTATCCTGCAGCATATGCCATTCACTTAGCCTTATCTGACTCAATTGATTTTAGTTGTTGTACGTTTCCTTTTGTATTTCTGCTTGTCGCTTGTTATACTAGGGAGACTATACGATATTTACAGATGTGTATCTGGTTTATTTCACTTCTGAGTATATGTTCAAGTGGCATCCACTTCAATATAAATGCTTCAAACTTATCATTCTTAATAGGACATAAAAGAACTTGTGTATATGCAAGGTTACTCCATCCATATTTACTGTATTAGAAATTAAATATCTAAATACTTGCATGAAGCAATACAAACTACTATATATACATCAATATAAAACATAATGTTAAAGAAAATGACTATATCTCTGAGTTAAAATTTTAGTTATAACAGTAACATCCATTTTCATCTTTATAATTTTTTTTACTATTGTATAGGAGTTGCTGGATTCTTATTCTGATCATTTAATTATATCTCTGAGTTAAAATTTTAGTTATAACAGTAACATCCATTTTCATCTTTATAATTTTTTTTACTATTGTATAGGAGTTGCTGGATTCTTATTCTGATCATTTAATTATATCTCTGAGTTAAAATTTTAGTTATAACAGTAACATCCATTTTCATCTTTATAATTTTTTTTACTATTGTATAGGAGTTGCTTGATTCTTATTCTGATCATTTAATTTTACATTTAGATTGTGGCAGTATTGCAAATTATATACCTCCTGGTAATCTCTACTAGATCTTGTGAGAAAATGAGTGTGAAGAGGGAAAATAATGTCTTGTGTTATTGTAAAAAGTTTTGATGTTGCAGATCCTGTGAGAAGGTCTTGCTTACATTTTTAGAAATGCTGCTCCATAGCAATTTATAAACAAATTTTACTGATTTTGCCATCAGCTGGTTAGCAGTGTAGCAAAACATGTGAAATCTAAACTCAAACTGGCTTTCAAATCCTAGGCAGAATTCATTTTTTTATGCCATTCATCTCAGTTTTGGTATAAAAGAACTCATTGGTGGGATCATTTGTGATTTGCTTCATGGTATATAATTGAGGCCTCCAATGAGGACCATACATAAAGCTGCTTATTGAGTTCTTTTTTCTCTAATTTCTAATATGTGTCATAGATTTGTCTTATTTATTTTAATCATTAGAGATTTTTATGTTAAAGGAAATATTTTATATTAGTGCTATGAATATAATAGTCACTAGCCTTGTGTAACTGTTGAGCACTTCAGATATAAATTTGTAAAAATAAACTGAATTGAGGGGAAAAAATCAGCCAATGAGTGATGATTTTCTGCTGTCACACAACAGCTAAGTAGAATAAGTGGAGTCTTTAAGACTAGAAATTTAAGAAGGAAGAGAAGAATTTGGAGTAGGAACTTCCTGTAGAACTATCAAAGATCCTTACAGAAATGATTGCTTAGCACATAGAATAGTTAAAAGCAGATGTCAAGGGGGATTTATGCTAGAATATGTACAGTACAATTGTATTTGGAATCATGAAGTCTTAATTATAAAACTTTTCCTTAATTTAAAAACAAATTCCTGATCATCACTAATATATATGGCAAAAAGATACAATAATATTTTCTAAAAAGGACAAATGATGAAAATTTTCAGAACAGGCATAGTTCTGTTAACCTGAGATGCGCGTATTATACATAAGGATCTATTTATTGAATGTGTATCCTATGCTCCTGTACTACTTTCCATGTGCCTCTCTAAAGAGACTGGTTCTCTCCAACTGAATGTTTACTGATGTTCTGAAAATCTTTATTTCTGTCTAGGGTGAACCCATCACTTTTTGTGAGGAGAGTTTTATAAAACACCGCTCCAGCATGATGAAACAGTTCTTGCAATCAGCAGTTAACCTTCAACTTTTTAAGCAGGTAAGAGTGAACATACATGTTTTTAGTCTATAACAGACTATTACCATTTTTACCCAAATTTTTATCACTCTAAAATTATGTCAAAACCCTGAGTAGAATCTTTCCCTGAATTTTAGGAGATTTTACTTTTGTTTTGTAACTCCATAGCTAGATATAGAATAGCACTTTGGAAATATAGTATAATTTTGCTGTTGAAAAATTCTTCATCATAAGTTGCTAAGCTCAAGGTTTCACTGAAGAAAGGTGTACTTCCATAGAAACAGAAGTCACATAATTAGTTTAAAGTTCTTTAGAAGGAATTATTTTGGTATAGTTGATTGGATTGATAAGGTAAACAAACTAGAACAGTTCCAGTGTAATCTATTTTATAAAATATTGAATAACATATGAATATTTAACTAATGTTTTAAGCTTCATATGAATTTTCCTAGCCACAATTTCAAATTAAAAAGAAAATTTATATTGTATGTATACCTTGAGGTTTGGTTCAGAAAATATAATTGCTATTTCACGAAAGCAAAAACTTGACATCAAAATGTAGAAATTTTCAGTACATTTGTTCTTTCATCCTATTGTAGGATCATAACAAGTCTTAAATTATGATGTCTTCATCTTTGTATAATTTAAATTAGGTTCTTAATACTTGCTTTTCTGGAAGTAAGTATAAAATTAACTTTGTGAATTCAGTATGCAACAAACACCTACAATTGCTTGAGGCCAGGATAAACCTATAATGCCTTTGAGAAGCTGTCATCTAATAGAAATTAATTGGACTTCTAGAAGAGGAAAAACACCATATTCTTTTAACACTCAGATGGCTAAAGAAATAATCATTTCATTCTTTTTCTTTTTCTTTTTTTATTAAAGAAGCAATCATTTTAGCAAAATCTTATTATCTATATTTATATTATCATTATCTTATTATCTATATTAGGAAATTTAAAAAAATAATCTGAGATTAGAAAATACTCTGGTAATATAACTGTCTTCCAATATGTAGACTTTTATGACATGGCTTCCACCTATCATATATACATGCACTAGGAGTGTGCATTTTAGAATCAGCTCTAAAGATGGAGCTATTGCCTTTAGAGGTCTTTGTCCCCAGATGTCTCTAAGCTTATGCCAAATCACTTATTAAGGTTGTCTGGAGCATCAAGTGATAGAGCTGCATTAATGCTGAAGTCAGCATGGTGCAGTTCTAAGCTAGACATCCAATGCTTTCTTACTGAGTTAAAAATTAGTGCTGTTTTACATTTGTAACCTATCAAAAGGAGATACTCCTTTATATTATGAGAAATACTCACAAAGATAAAATTTTATACTGGTAAAGGACTGAATGAATATATAGAAAGTCAAACTTCTTACTTTCCTCTATAGATTAGGTTCTATGAAATTAATGTGGTATAGTACAAAAATAATTTTTTAAAAATGTATCAGTTATTTAATTAGGTTCTTAGAAATTTAGAACACTAATTTATGAGGATAAACTCCATTTGTCAGAGCAAAAGCAGATTGCAGGTAGCCCCGGAGCTGAGGAACAGATTTGATTTTTGCTAAAATCTGTGAGTCTACTGCTTTTTGATCCACCTTGCACTGCTCTGAAATCTGGTATCTCTCTTTCTCTGTGTCGAAGATCTCACCCTCGTGGTGCCTGGGCTTCCACAGCTTCTTCTTGAAGTAAGCATCAGTGAGGTATTTGGGGATTTTCACTTTGCTAATGTCAATTTTTGTAGAGGTGGCAATGACAAATTTCTGGTGTGTTCTTCATAGAGGAACATGATTAAAGCTAAGAGGCCCAGTCACAAGTAGCAAGCCACTGTCCAACTGCTTCAGGAAGACCACTCTCTTGCTTCTGTGACACCCGGTGAGGATGATCAAGGTGGTGCCAGGAGTGATGCTAGCTCGAAGTTTCCGCACATGCTGACTGAAGGGTTTCTTGCCATGGCACAAGAGCTTTCAGAACACATCTTCAGTAGGGTAGTATCTAGGCATTTTTCAAAGCTTAACCACTCCGCTAACTCCATTCTTGTCCCCACCGACCGGTTTTGTGATCGTAGCAAGAACTTTCTCCTTTTTCTTCTCAACCTTTGATTTAGCAGCTGTGTGCTTTCTCTTGTACAAAGCCTTTCTGGAATACATAGCAGATCGGGAGTATTTACCAATTCCTCTAACCAGGACAGGATTTCGGCTGCAGTGGGGCTGCCCCTTCTTGGACTTTTTTGCTTTCTTCACCTTACCCTTTTTACCAGTACCACTGGCAGAAGCCTTCTGGGCTTTGGGTTTCTTCTCTTTAGTGTCTGGCTTCTCAGTTTTTTCACCCGCCATCTTGCAAGATGGGAAAGAGAACTAAGTTTTTAGTACAAAAATAATTTTGCATAGCAATTTTTGGCATTTGAATTGCATGTTTAGAATTTATTTTTCAGGACTCAGGTAGAGTTGGGTTAGTCTTTATCACTTAGTATCTGTTTGTTTTGGATACATATTTCTTTTTAAAAATAGAAATGTTACCACTCACAACAGTGTTGTAGTTTTATGTGAATTAGTGTATACATATTCACCATGGTGTATAGTATTTTGTAGATGCTGTGTAAAAAGTTACCTTCAAAGGAATGATGTATTGACTAAGCTTACTTCACATCAGCAGCAGTGGAATACAGAAAATTTTGTATGATATTGTTTATTGGGAAAATAACACTGAAACTGACATACCAACTAAAACATCATTTTATTACATGAGTGACATGGAGACATTTCCCAACAAAAACTGAGTGTAGACCCTTGTGTTGGCTTTATTGATATGTTCATGTGTTGTTGGTCATGTCATTGGTGAGCTTGTCTGAATCACTAGAAAGGCTTTAAAAATAGATGTTTGGGTAAGAGACATTCAATCTGTGGAATACAGCCTTCAACCCTGGCCTTGGATTCTATTTTGTCATGATTCTTCTTTATTTATTGCTTCTTCTGTCATCTTTAGACTTTCTTACACAGCCCACACAGTTAGACAAGCTAATTTCTCATTATAAATTGTGTGCATCTCTTTCTCTCTCTCTCTCTGTGTATTTATATATGTAAAATTTCTTACTGGTTCCTATTCTCTGGTTGAATTCTCACTGTCATGCCATTAGCACAAAGAAATACTTCTTAAGGAAGTATTTTAAGAAAGTGCTGCAGGAAGAAAGTAAATGTTCTCAAATGGAGGATCTAAAGTGGAATGTCTTAGATGAAAGAAGAAAGGAAGGATGAAAGAGGAGATAAATGCATGGGCTACAGTTTAATGGTAGTGACTGTGTAAGGCATAATTTCTTGTACACATTTAAGAACTGAATTTAAGTTCCTCTTGTCCTTGCATATCTGTATCTTTTCCAAGATTTGGGAAACTTTCTGTTCCTTTTCCCTGAATAGATTTTCTATTCTGTGGAGTGAAACTCAGCATCCTCTTCTCTACCAAAATTTATTATTCAGTTATTTTACTATGTCCCTGCATTTTTGGAATATCTTATTTATTTATTTTTTTGTTTCTTTTCTTTCATTTGTGTCTCCATGAAATCATTCCTCAAACTTAATCAAATTCTGAAATTCTTCTGCTGGTAGAATATTATATCCTGTCTATTGCTGAGGTGTTCCACTGAGTTCCTCTGTTGACTTAGTACATTGTCTCTTTCCAACCTTTTATTTGATTCTTCTTCAGAATCTCTTTGTTGAACTGAATTTTTATATCCTTCATTCATTCATTCCTTAGTTCATTTTGTTTATAACTTTATTTTTTTTTATTTATTTTGGCAGAACTGGGGATTGAACTCAGGCCCTTGCACTTGCCAGGGAAGCGCTTATTCAACACTGAGCCATCTCCCCAACCCCCTGTTTATAACTTTAATTAATTATTTTGTCAGGCTCAGCCCACTCTGAAGGTGAGTCTGGCCCGGCATGTGGTGCTAGGGATTGAAGTGTGCTCCCTGCACACTTGTCTAACCTTCCCTAAGCAGGTACTTTAGACTACTGAGCTATCTCACTGGCTCCTATTTGTAACTTTTAAAAGTCATTAATTATTTTTCAAATGAATCTTTTGACTTCATTTGCATTTCATCCAGTTTGATGTCTTTTCATTCAGTTCCTAACACGTTATAGATATTTGGAATAGTCATGCTAGCTTGTGTTTCCATACTTCTCATGTTTCTATATTGAGATTTGTGCATCTGTTGTACTGGGTTAGCTCTTCTCCGTTTATGAGTCTTCTTGATATCCAGTCTATATTTTTCCCCCTGAGGACCTGATCTGTGGCACCACACAGAGATGAAAAATCAAACTATAATAATAATGATGCTATAGATTAACCAGATATTGACATACAATAAAAA
>PVKA01044842.1:0-15913 GCA_004027165.1 Ctenomys sociabilis
TTTTTTTTTTTTTTTTTTTTTTTTTTTTTTTTTTTTTTTTTTTTTTTTTTTTTTTGTCTTTTTGAGACAGGGTCTCACTATGCAGTTCAGGCTGGCCTCGAGCTCACTTTGTAGCTCAGGCTGGTCTCGAACTCGCAACAATCCTCCTGTCTCAGCCTCCCGAGTGCTGGGATTACAGGCATGCGCCACCACGCCCGGCTTGTCTTTGCTTTTTCTGACCTATCTTATTATGGTTTATATCCAGAGGTCTCTCAGGCCTGAAGTGGTCGTAGGTGGAGCTTTCTGGAGGTACCTGGGTCTAGGCAGTGTGATGCTGGGAACGAGGAAGCGATGCCAGAGTGAACCATGCTGTGAGCTAGGGTTAGGGCTGCCCCGGCCTGTGAGTGAGTGCTGTGCGCAGCCTGTAAAGGACAGGAGAGGGTTGCTACTTGTTGCCTGCTGCCTGCTGCCTGCTGCTTCACTGTGTTGCGGCGTGCCGCCTGCCATGAACAGCTTCTCCCCTGTGATGCCTGTCTACCGTGCCACTCTACCTCGGAGCCAGTTGATCATGGACTGAAACCTCTCCAAGCTGTGAACCAAATCAGCCTTTCCTCCTTTAGCTTAGGGTGTTGGGCATACTGTCTTAGCGATGAGGAATGATCCTGAGACTGATCTTGCCCCTGTCATGCTCCCCAGGTCCTCTCCTCACACAGTGCCCTCTATCTTCTTCTGTCTCTTCCCCTCATTCTGATTCTCTCCAGGGCCTCCCTGCTCTGCCCTCTGTTCCCTGGTCAGCCTCGCTCCTCCCCTTCACTCAGTTTCAAAGACTCAGGTATCAGGGCTATTGCAGGCTGACCAGCAGCTTCACCCAGTTTTCCACTCTCCATCTGGTTTAACCCAAGTCCAGAATAGGGAAACAGCCAGAGGAAGTGTTTTCTAAGCATATGTGTGTGTGAGTTGATGCAGGAGGTGGGGAACCTAGGAGGCTCCAGACCAAGTTTGTTTTGAAGCCAGGGCTGAGGCGTGGGCATGGTAGAGAGGTGAGGCAGCAAGCATGTGGTTACATGAAGCTTCACAGCTCTGCCTTCTTCCTATCTTGAGCTAAGGTGGTCCCTGCTCCCATCCTCCCTGCAAGCATGTGCACAAGCAGGGTCTCTGCTCAGTGGGTACAAAATTTCAATTCTGCAGCAAGAGGATTAGTGGGGGTGGGGGACAAAAACACACGCTTCTGTGCTTTTGAATTTCTGAAAACAAGCAGGTGTTTGCACAAAGGTGTTGTTAGGTTTGCAACAACCAATGAAGAAAGGCTGCCAGCGATGGAGACATTATATTCCCAGCCAGTAAAGTCTTATTTGCAAACCAAAGAGGGCCCATGTGCCTCACAAATATGCATGTGGCCCTACAGTGACAAAGGCTGAGCACTGAAACACACTTGTTTTATTTTAAAAGTACGTGAGTCTTGTTGATTTTAAAGTATAATATATATGTGTGTGTGTGTGTGTGTGTGTGTGTGTGTAATTTTACACTTATTATTTTGCTTGTGTCTTTATCCTTTAATTATTTTTAAATTTTATTGCAATAAGAATACTTGGTGTGAGAATTACCCTCTTGGCAGATTTTGAGTGCACAAAGCAGTGTTGTCATTCACAGTAGGCTGTTGTACAGCGGGTCTCTAACCCTTACTCCTCTTGTGTAACTGAAATTTGCACCCCTGAGCAGAAGCTCTTCTTTTCTATCCCCTAGTCCCTG
Organism: Ctenomys sociabilis; assembly: GCA_004027165.1. Lineage (NCBI taxonomy): Eukaryota > Metazoa > Chordata > Mammalia > Rodentia > Ctenomyidae > Ctenomys > Ctenomys sociabilis. The sequence continues at coordinate 1,729 of PVKA01044842.1, forward strand.
TAACCCTTTGCTTCTAGTCTGAGTCTGACTGGGTCCGATGTCTTGTAGGAATGGAGCCATGTGGTATTTAGCCATCTGTGATTGGCTTATTTCACTTAGCCTGAAGGCCCTATACTGTTGCATATGGCAGACAGTCCTTTGTTTTGAAGGTTGGATACTACTCTGATGCGGGCACATGCGACATCTTTATTATCCTTTCACCTCTTAATGGATAGGTTGGTTAAACTTCTTGGCTATGGTGAGTAGCACTTCAAGGAACACGAGAGTGCCAATGTATTTGCCAGGACCTTTCTCAGTTCTGAATAAACGCTCACAAATAGTATTTTTGAATTTATGGAAATTTCAGTTTATAATTTTTTGAGGCGCTGCCATGATATTCCTAGAGTGATTAGAAACTTTCGCACCAACAATGCACACAAGCTCCAACTTCCCTGCATCTTCCCCAGGGCTTGTTCTTTTTGATGATGGTCAATGTACAGGTATGAGGTGTATCTCCTAATGATTCTTACCCTTTGTGTTTAATGTAGCATAATCTTGCCAGTCAAGATTGCCCCTTCCCCTAACCCCTGCCACCAAGGAGATATTCAGACTGGCAAAGGATGACTGTTAATGGCTATAGCTTCCTTCAAAGGTAGAAAGAGACTCCCCAAAGATATATAGGTTAAAAACAATGTACTGGATAGATAGGTCCTATTGGGTGCAAGAGGGCAGGGCTTGGTGCTAAGAACACCAGCATGGTCACTTTGGTTCCTGCACCCTGTGCAACTGTGAGACAAGGCTGGAAAGAATGTAACCACAGCCCAGGAGGGTGAGGAGCAGAGAAGTAAGCCGAGGGTGCATGACCTGGAGCGGCTGGTATGCGGGGTGTAGAGCCCAGAGGTGTAACATCATGCAAGGGTAAGGATGGTAGAAGGAAACCATGGGCTGAAGTTTGATGCCCAGTGGCCCCTGTGGTGCAGAAGGAATGAGAAATTACTTAGGGCTCCACATTCTCTCTGGTAGGACCTTCACAGGTGCTGAGTCTCATAGTCACATCTCCCTGGGTTGTTAGGAACAGAGTGAAGCCCCCCAAATGCTTCTCCTGCCTTGTAAACCTCAGCCCCAGGATGGACCAGAGCTCCCAGCTCCACCAGCTAAGCCTGCTCTGGGCCCCTGGCTGCCACCCTCAGGCCGAGCCCTATGGCTCTCCTCCCTAGTCACTACCATTCCCCTTTGCTGCTCCAGCTCCCGCTGGAGACCTGAGAGACTCCATAGCTGCAGCCCCTGGGCCCTCTGCTAGCCTGATCATATCCATCCTGTCCCTCGGCCCCATCACCATGTGAGCGGCACACCTGCCATCACCATCCTTTATCCTTCCTGCCCTTTTCCTCCCAGAGGGAACCCCTTACCTTTGCAAGACACCCTGGTGCGCCCAGCTGCCCCAACTCATCACTAGCACCTCCTGGTTTCCACTGTCCTTCCGGGGCCTCAACGTGCAGCTCTGATGTCTTTCTGCTGTGCTTAGGCTCTGGAAGTCATGCATGTTCTTTGAATTTCTTTCTATTTTGTTATTTTGAAAAACTTCTCCAGTTGGAAAAGCGACCAAGTCTCCTTCCTCCAGCTCCATGGGGTTCTGGGGTATCCTGTCACTATTCCCACAGTGGGAAAGGTCATCTGTGTGGGCCGATCCCAATGGGGGTTGTGACATTTACAATGCTGTGAGGCTTCTTTAAGGGAATTGAGTTAACAGAAAAAGGCTGGGCTTGAGGAGATGAAAAGAGGGTGGTCCCCTGTCCTGTCCTCCTTATCCCACTGAGTCTGGGTGCAGTTGTCCCCTAGGAGGACAGGATGGAGATGCTCCACTCCAGCCGGCTCAGCCCCTGGGTGGCCCAGGACGACACCCAGGTGCCTTTGTCGCCGGTGCTCACCGAACCAGCACCCTCATCTTGCAGATGCAGAAGAAGGCTGGAAAGAATACGCAGTTGGCTCAAGAGAACTGCTCCAGGCCCTGGATTCAAAACCCCTTCTGTGTTATAATCAGGAACAACAGGAAGTGGTAAGCTCGTCCATCTCTGAGAGGGAAGGTGGGCGCTGGCCAAGGCAATGGAGCTTGCCTTCCCCCCTGGCCTGGCTGCCTACCACCTTGGCTGTTTTGACCGGTTAAAAGCTGGGAGCGCCCTGCGAGCCACCTCATTTGCTGCCTGTAAAGAAGACTTGGCAGGAACCTGACTGTCCCTAACCCTCTCTTGGCTGTTAATTATCCCCTGAATTAAAGAGCACTTCTACATTTTCCATTTTAAAATGCTCTGCAGTGCCTTGGCAACGGTTCAGTACGTAGAGGTGTCTATAAAAATTTTAGAGATCTCACATAAAAAGCCCAGATGAAAATAGGAGCTGTTGCTTTAATTCTTCCTATGCAATTTTTTAAAAAATGCTTTAATATTCCATTCAACTCTTTTTTTCTTTTTTCCCCCTCCTTCTCCCTTGCTGGTTCTGAAAAATAAGTGCAACTATAAATATGCAGGACGTGGAAAGCTGACTTTTCCTATATCTAATAAAAACCTTGGGGAGTAATTGAAATAACTTGGCGTGGGTAGTCAGGTTCCTCGCTGCATAATATCAAAAGAAAATCCATAGTGAGAGAAGCAGCAGAAAAGAGGAAGACGGGCCGGAGAGTAAAACCAGGACATTAAATAATGAGCAGCTGTGAGGCTCTACAGAAAATCCTTTCAGAATTACATTCTTGGAAAAATAGTCAAGAGGCATCCTCAAAGAAGGAACTGCAGACAAGGTGTACATTTGATGCGTGTCTGAGGCTCGAGAATTGAAAGAAAAGGAAGGATATGCCCCCTCCACCCATCTATTCTTCAGACAAAGTCTGGCAGAAGCCACAGGCGTCCGTCAGATCCTAACGCACGCGTCCTTTCAGGAGGAGGCCTCCTCCCAGCCCCCGCTTCTCTTTTCATCTCCACAACCCACATTTGCAAAGGATGTTGCCAAGACAGCCGAGCTCCCAGGGAGGACCGGCTATTCCCAGTTGTCTGGGGGGTACCCATTGGAGGTTCTGCCTCTGGCTTTGTATTTTACAAATTATTGCTGCGTTCATTGTGAGGAGGACAGTGACAGAGACGTGTCTGTTCTGGGAAAGACAGCTGTGCGCATTGAAGTCACGTGGGGAGGGAACGATTTTTGCTCTCGATTTCTGGAAGAATCTTGCTGCTTATTATTCTGCCTTTACCTGAGGATACCTTTTGCCATGAAAGTCTTAGTAATTCAGGACTCAGTGACTTTCTAGGGCTTATCAAGGTTATTTGTACACAAAAAATTGAAACTTTTTGGAAAGAATCAAATAGGGGAAAAAGCAGTTTCCCATAACCCAGCACACATAACAATTTTGATGTATTTTCTAGCAATCTTTTTACTTAAGAACAGCTGGATTTTTTTCTTTGGCACTGCGGTTGCAGTTGAACCATAGTGTCTAATTTTATGCCCTGATTTTTTATTTTGGAAATGTATTAATTTTCTAAATAAAGTTAAAAAATAGTTGTAATTTTCTAGAGCTGCGTAATACTCCACACAAATGAGATTCTATTCTTTTTTTGTGTGGTTTGCATCAGAAGAGATCAGTTGCCGGTGTTGAGGGCTATTTACAAACCTCCATGAAGGAAAAGATCCAGCAAGCACCTCGATCTGTTAGTTTGATCATAACTGTGGCTGGGGTGTCCATGCACACAGGGGAACCTAAACATTTCCTACAGCTCCTCTTGTCTGATCGACCGTGGACTATTATCTTCATTGGGGTCTGAGTGGAGTTAGGAATCAGGGTAGGAGTTGCAGTTCTGCAGCTGAATCCTGGGCAAGGTTCTTGGCCTGTGTCTCTGTTTCCTCAGCTTCAACAACATGGAAATCCTTACGGTTCCTCTCTTCTGAGAAATATACTTTAACACATTTGATCATTAGACTCGGGGCTGCCATCAATGTGTGCATGATTTTTTCCTTCCTTTCTCCTTCCTCGGTGCTTTCCAGAGCTATTACAATCAGCAGAACTGTCGTAGTGAAGAAATATATTAGCCTGACAGTGTTTGTTGTGCAAAGGTTTAACTGAAATCTACATGGAGTGCTCTCAGCACTTGGTAGGTGCTCAATGAATGGCAGCTACTATTTATTAGTTAAAAATCGGTGTGATTCTTAGAATTCTAGAACACTAACTCTTGTGCAGAATGTTTATTTTCAGAAAGGCATTAGTTGCAGGTAACACACACAAACTCACACTGCTCGGAAGGTTCCTTCACATCTTTAGTTAATTAGAGAGGGCACATGATGGCAGATAGGTTTAGCGTCATGTGCCAAGGCTAATCAACTGCTGATGATTCTCAGACATGCTGCGGTATGGGAATCACTGAGGCAGACTGGGGGTAGCCAGCAGCACTGCTGAGACAGATCACTAACACGCTCCCCAGGCTTGAGAAGGTGGAGCAGCAACAGAATCAAGGCACACTGTGTTAGCTGTCTCCGCATGATGGTGTCACAAAACATTACTTGGGGATTCATTAGGCATCAGCCCCCTGTAATTTGTCAAACAGGAATTTCATCAAAATTCTGGGTCAGGAGCCCACCTGCAGGTCCAAGGCTTCAACCTCAGCAGGGACTTGGCCCCACAGGGGATGCAGGGCTGTGCGGCTGTGATGTAGGTTTGGGCTCAGCTCTGGATCAGCTAATGCTCACTGAGATCTGGGCTCCCAAGCCCTGGACAGCTTGTACGGTGGCCTTTCCGGGTGCTGCTGCTGCTGGGGGACTAGGCTGCACTTTGGATCTTCCCCAGGCCTGTGTCTGGAGCTACAGCTGTATAGCGTAGGACCAGAGACTTGCACCCCAAATCCTGTTGGAAGGGACACTGTTCATTTTTACCCTAGTCTTTGTTATCTCTCTTTTTCAAGTTACTACTTACCCAGCAGAATCAACCATTACAGGTACTTTGCCGAAGGCTTCAGTGGAAAGCTACCTACCGTTTCTTGAAATATTTTGGTAATCCCTGTGGTTGCAGCGGTTCCATTTCCGTAAACGAAGGTAAATAGATTTTTCTTCCATCCTGAAACAAAAACATTTGTATCTATTTAATGTCAGGATATTCAGCACTTCCCTGGCAAGTGCAAGGGTCTGAGTTCAATTCCCAGTTCTGCCAAACAAAACAAAACAAAACAAAACACAACAAAACAAGACATTCAGTGATGAGGCCTACAGAAACATTTTTTGGCATGATTTTGAAAACTATAGTGAAAATAAATTCAGAAAATCATAGCTGATTTCTGATATGTTTTCTCTGAACTGTGGTGAGTTATTGGGAGCTCTAAGCAGTCCTTTGAAATGGGTTGCCCTAGCAGAGTCAGAACTGGCTCAGTTCTGGAGCATCCAGTAGCCTCTGGTCCTGCCTGGAATCCCAGAGCCCTGTTACTGTCACCTGAGTATGTGCCCGGTGAGTCCTGGTCTCAAGCATGCCCCACCTAGCTGTCCTCTGCCAGTGTGCTGTGGACACAGAGGCTGCAGATGGCACTGTGGATTCTGTGACTTGTGTTTCCTCAAACAGATAAGTTTAGGATGTGGTGGGTGTTTACCCAATGTCTTGTTCTGTTGCTCAGCTGGATTTCAACTCAGTATTATCCCAGCCTGGCCTTGAACTCTAGATTATCCAGCCTCAATCTCCATCCTATTGGGAGTATGGCTGCATCTACCAAGACAGGATGAAATTTTTGTTTTGATTATACATATGCAAAATTGCTTTCACCCCTTATATATTCCTTGGTGCATTGGTTTATATCATTTTATAACTTTTTTTTCAGATGGGGTCTCAACTTTGTAGCCCAGGCTGACATTGAACTTGCAGTGATTTTCCCTCTGCAGTGCACCTAGTGCTGAGATTACAGATCAGCACCACCACCCCAGACTGTCATTTCATAGCATTTTTTGTTTTGGTTTTTGAGAAAGATTCCAGGTATGTAGTATAGACTGGCCTTGAATTTACTTATGTAGCCCCAGGCTGGCCTTGACTTCACAGTACTCCTTCTACTTCAGCTTCCCTTGTGCTGGCATTACATGTGTGTGGCACCACTCCCAGCCCATAATCTTTTTAAAAGTCTACATTTTTCTTTAGGCAAAATCTACCTCTTCAAAACTCAGCATGGTCAGCCTTGTTGGTCATCTGCCTTTTCTGAGATGCTGAAGCAGTTGAATGGGAGGATCAAGGCCACGCTGGATTAAACTGGACTAGAGAAACTTTGTTTGGTGACAGAGCCTTACCATTTAACCCAGGCTTGGGTTGAGCTCACAATAACCTTCCTGCCTCAGCAACTCCAGTTGTGAGATTACAGGTAAGCACCACCACACCTGGCACTGTCACTTTATAATTTACAAAAGCTTATAATTTTCATGAAAGGAAAATAAAGGCTCTCTCTCTCTCTCTCTCTCTCTCTCTCTCTCTGTCTCTCTCTTTCTCTGCTGTCAAAGAGGTCAACCTTTTCTTTTCAGGAAGACCCCTCAAGTTGTCTCTTTGTAATCTTTTTTTTTTTTTTAAATCAAGGAATGCAGTAAATTTCTTGAGCTGTTTGTTGCTCATCTTTATTAACACTGATGTTTACAATCTGACCATTGCCTCTGTTCTTTTGATTACACACACTACTGTCTTTTCAGATCCTCTCTGCCTTTCCTGCATTGTTGTAGAGTTGTGAGTATGACGCATGTCTGTTCAGAATGAGGGCTGGGCTGCCAGCTTCTCTTGCAGCTAGGAATAGCCTTGTCACTAAGTTCTGGATAAGGTGGAACTAGAAATATCCAGTGGCAATCCCTTATACTGTTTCTTAGGAAACAACTAAATACTGACTCCTGCTTCCTTCTGTCCTTTTCTCCCTCATTTCATTGTCCATAGGATTAATGCTGTCATCTTGGACTGAGGAGAAAAGGTCCATGTGTAGAGGGCTGAGCTGCAGGAGCCCAGACCCCTGGGCACTGGCAACATTGAGCTCTGGTACCATTCTCAGGCTGCACATCTCTGCAGTCTCTTTTTGTGTAAGAGAAATAAGCTCACATATTTTCTTATTTAAGCCACCCGTATGTTGGATCTCTTTTACTTCTAGATAATGGACTAATTAATGTTACTATTATTAATAGACACAGAGCTTAGAGACAAGTTTGATATGCATATCAAAATATAATTACACATATTTTAAGCACTTTTGGCTTCTCTTGGTTCCATATTTGACTTTTCTATTTTCTTTTGCCAAGATTTTAATTTAATTTAAATGTAATAAAATGTTGTGTTGTCTATATTTTTATAGACTTCCTAAAATTCTTTTTGAAATAAGACCAGATGTAAACTAATGGATAATAAACTCACATATATTCCATTACTTTTCAAGGATATCTTCTCTTCAGTATGATAAGTTCTTATCTCAATATTACATAAAATCACCCTTTTAAAAATTGTTCTAAAAATCTTATTGCATTCCAGTACTTGGCAATTGCTTCCTGTGCTCAAAAAAGGTAAGTGTGTATCATTCCTGGGTGTCTGGAACATGTTGAAAGTATGCTTTTTAAAATCTGAGAAAACTAATGGTAACATATCTTAGCAGAACATCAACATGCAGTATGTTAAGTATTTCTTTTAACATATAAATATATTTTTATATTTCTCAAATCAAACTTCTTATAGTTTAAAAGTTGAATTAATTAGCCAGGCATGGTGGTGTAAGTTCATAATTCCAGGTTTAAGGGAGGCTGAGACAGGCTGTTCATAAATCTGGGCCTAACATGGGCTGCTAAGCGAGACCCCAGCTCAATAAATAAATAAATAAATAATAAAAATTTTTAAAGGGGTAGTGGATGTAGCTTAGTGTGAAGGCCCCGAGTTCAATCACCATTATTTCAAAATGAACAAACAAAGCAATTAACTTACTCAAGAGATGCTGAGCACCTAGTGTGATCCACGTTATTCACCTTTGGCCTTTGTGTTACAGTAGAAAATGGATGAAATAAAGATTCCCACGTGTATTACTGACATGCAGTAGAAGAAAAACAGCTGAGAAGATGAAATATCATAGGTAAGAAAATTATAATAGAAGGTGACAAAGCGTATGAAGAGAAGGCGATTAGGAGGCGGGAAAGGAGACTGAGATAAGAGTAGATGCCAGAAGTCTCAATGAAAAGTTAAATTTGGACAATCGCATTAGGCGGTGAGCCTTATAAGATGAAATAGCTTATTTATGTACATAAATAACAATATCATACTTACCTCCCTTCCTCATCTCTGTATTCCCAGAGGCAATGCATTTTTAACTTTAATTTCTGTATTTTCTCCTTATCTCTTAGTGGCATGCTTCTAAAGCTACTTCTTAATTTTCAGTCTTTGACATTATTCACTCTGTACTCTGGAAGAGGAGGATTTAGCTGCTCACAGCTAATCTATAATTGCTGTTTCTTTGTGGTTTTTTATTTTCTTGGAGTCAGTAATTGCCTTTTGTTTCTTTGCCTAATTTTCCAAGCATTTGTTGTCAGTTTACCCTCAAATCTTCTGTTGCTTGATCTCCTCTCAGTGCGCTCTCATGTGTAAATAGTTCATTATTCATGTTATCTTCTTGGTGGATAGCTCTTCTAGAGCCTCCCTTTGGACTTGTTGTCCTCACCCTGGTGCAGCAGATCTTCATAAAGGATGCAGCTGGGTGCAACATCTCTGTGACAGAAGCTATGCTCATGCTACATATTATTGAAGAAAAAAGGTTGAAATTCACTTGTATAATAATTGACTTTCTGGTACTAGGGGTTGACTGTAGTGCCTTCATGCTGAGCTTTATCCCCAGCTTTTTTTTCATTTTTTACTTTGAGATAAGATCTTACTAAACTGCCTGGTTTGGCTCAAACTTGCAATGCTCATGCCTCAGCCTCATAGAGTTCTGAGATTAAAGGCAAATGCTACCACTGTGGGCTGTAACAGAGTTTTATATGGGAATTATTTCATGTAAAGGGAGTTCCCCAAACATGATGAAACAGCTTCTTGCTAAACTTCCAAAAGGAAAATGAAATTATTGAGGACCATTAGAGCTTTCTTTCTTGAAGCCTGAAGACAGCCACACCTTCCTTGACACCTCTACTTTTTTTTTTTTTGACACCTCTTCTTTTGAGTCTGGGTTGGTCTAGGACTTTTTTGGCTAATAAGCTATAGTAAATAGCAACTCTGGCTTTTAAAACTCTTGGCAAGTTTTGACTTTTGGAGCCCTGAACCATCACATAAAGCAGTGTGACTACCCTGCTGTGCACACTAAAGGAAACAACTTGGAAGCCAGATGTTCTTCCGTAGCTAAATAAATGGACAAACTAATGTGTTTCTACAACTGGACACTTAACGATGAAGGGAAATGAGCTACAAGCCACACACAGACATGGGAGAACTTTAAGTCCATATTGTTAAATGGAAGATGCCAATGTGAAGACTGCACAGGATGTGATTCCAACTAGAGACCCTCCTTGGCCTAGAGAGGAGAGAAAGCCTAATAAACCCATGTAAGTCTACAAAACAACTGTGCAGAAAATGGAAAATGCAAAGAACTTTCATACATCTCCTCAAGTTCCCTATTATCAACATCTTGTAGTAAATACAGAAAATTTGTGACAAAGAGAAGCCATGTCTATAGATTAATAAACTCCATGGTCACATTCCAGTTCACCCTTTCTGTTGCTTGTTGTGAGTTTCAAGAAAGGCATCCGTCCTTTGTTGTTACAGAATCCCACATGCTAGATTATCACCACCTTAACATCTACCATGTTTCCTTTTCCTTCCTCCATCTAGATCTGTAGTAACCTTAAATGTGTTTGAAAGCTAAAATCTAATGAAAAAGAAAAAAAGGCCCTACATGGAAAGGAAGGAGAACCCAGTGAATTACATCTTCTAGCCATCCTTTCCAGGCACCATCCTTGGAGCGAGAACATCTTGGTTCTCCAGCTTGGCCAGGCCGTTGCCTGAATACCACTGAGTAACTGAGGTCAGTATCATGCAGAGAAAAGAACTGGCTGTCCAAGTCCCTCCTGAATTCCTTACCTTCAAAATTATGAGATTCAAAAACATTATTGTTGTGTTAAGCCACCAAAGCTCAGAGTACCTCGTTATAAAATAGATGACCAAGCTGTAAAATTCAAAAAAATCAAGGTGATTTTGTTTTCAGAGAAAGTTGAAGGAATAAATCCACTCACTTCTAGCCTTTGATCTTAAGTCTGAAGCTACTCTGTGTCTTGATGTTTTGGAAGCCTATAGTAGTACTGTTTATAAAATGTTAAGATAAGGGCTGGGGAGATAGCTCAGTGGCATACGTGCATGCCTGGCAAGTGCAAGGTCCCGAATTTGATCCCCAATATGATAAAAAAGAAAAAAAAGTTGTGGCAGTAGAGTTCCTGTGGGTCTGTTTTCATTCATAGGGTTAGACATTTGACAGGGTCTCCCAACCTAGAAATTCTATTATATGCAGTTCTGAGAGATGTTCTTAAATTATTTCATTGATGACATCCCCATTGCTTTTTTTCTTTTGTTCCCCCCGCCTACAACTATTATTTCCATATTGGGTTATCAAACTCATCTTCTAATTTTTCCTAGTTTATCTCTTATTTGTATCTTTCTTCCTCTTCCTCTTCCTGTTTTTCTTCTCCTTTCTTTTCCTTCTCCTCCTTTTCCTCCTCCTCCTCCTTCTTCTTTGGCAGGGTTTCACAATGCAGTTCAGACTGGCCTTGAACTCACTTTATAGCCCAGGTTAGTCTTGAACTTACAGCGACCCTCCTGCATCATCCTCCCGAGTGCTGGGATTCCAGGAGTGTGCCATCACACAGGCCTCCTCTTGTTAGAGAGGGCCACCCTCCTTGAAAGAAGAGCAATTGTCTCCCTTTCAGCTAACCTTGGCCCTATTTCCGTGCACTGATATGTACAGAGCTGGCCAGATCATTTCCTTAGCCCTCAGTTAGCTTTGAGCAGCACAAACAGGCCTAGCCATGGTGCTGATGTGTAATCTTTGAAGCAAGGCAACAGGTCAGTGTTACCCCACCTGCAGCTTCCAGGAAGTATGTGGGAGATGGGCTAGGGGGGCCACCCTGTTGGCTGGTTTTGAGCCTCATAAAAGAGGCCGTGACATTTCAGTGTATAAAACATTACACATCAAAGCTGAAGCATTGACCCTAAAGCATTTGATACTGCCTCGAATTGTGGTATGAGCTTACCCTTCTCTCTCTCCCCTCTGGGCATAGTGCAGCCATGATTTCAGGCCTCTGAAACAGCCCAGCTCACGGCACTCACGGACTTCCCACTGTAGCTACAGCCACTCATGCACCTGCTCTCCTCTTTGTAAACTAATAAAACCTGGGTTTAGCTTGGAGCCAAGGCCTTTGTTCTTGCCATCACTGTAGCTGGGCTGAGTACCCACTTGGTTTCCCACAAGTACAAAAGTCCTCCTGTCTTTATTCTCACCATGCATTGCACTCAAAGTGGTAGATTGGAATTAACTCACTAGAATGCCACTAATTTTTCTATGGGATTACAAATGTGGGCTTTTCTGGACTGTGACAAGGTCTAGAAGGGCTTTCTATACTTTCTTTCTTTACTTTCTTTTCCTGGGTGTTATTCTTAACTTGGTCTTTTCAGCCATCTATTAAAATAATTTAATAAATAAAATTCATAATCTTTTTTGTTTTCTGAATATTCCTTTAATTTTGTTACACATTCTTGTTTTATGAATGTTGCTAATGTTATATCTTCTTTTATCTTTTTGAATATACTTAGTTATTTTACAGGGGTATTAATAGAGCTCTCTAAAAAGCTTCACCTTTAGTGTACATTTTTCCTCTAAGTCATTTCTTCCCTTTGGTCTTGCATGGCTCTTGTCTTGGAGGTTTCTGGCAGCTGTCTGATGATGCTGGGCTGTTGGTTCATGTTTAAACATGGAAACTAGCTGCTTGGGATCTGGGCTACCCTGGGACTCCTGCAGAGCCTGGTCCTGGTTGTCGGGGAGCAGGCTGGCCCTCTCTCAGTTAGCATTCTTGGGGATCTCCTTTTGGGGGAGGGCCTTCTAGCTTACTGCCAAGAGAGCACATTGCTGTTGAACTGCCAGCGCCTCCATAGGCCCATGCTTCAGTAGGGTGCTCCTTTCCCCATCTATGTCTGGCTGTTCTCAGACCAGAGGTCCTTGACTTTAGCATCTCTGAGGAATGGGATTCTAGTCTTCCAGGACAAGGGGCGGAGGGAGAATCGCTCAGCTATGCAGATTGAAGGGATTAGAACTGACTGCTTTTCATTTTCTTTTACTAATCCTTCAGCAGTCCTCCTGTTAAGAATTAGCCTTTGAGTTTTGGGGTTCTGTGATATCATGCAGGATGGTGGGTGGTCTTCCTTGTGCCAACCGGGGTGCAGCTCTTCTGCACCAGCTATCGGTCACTTCCTGCCCTTCTGCTCTGGTGTCCCAGGTTCTTCCTGTTGTCTTGTCCTTGTGGACAAATTCATTTACTGTCATTAGAGAGGAGTTTCCCAAAGGAGAGAAGTAAGCGTGACGCTCCATCTGGTGTCCTACTCAGAAGCCAGAAGAGGATGCTTTATATGCTTCATGGTTTGTGCCCTCTGCCTTGATTATTTTATTATATTTTAGAAAAGCAGATGGGAAATGGACGTTAGAGCTGAATTCCATACTAAAATAATTTCAAGGTCAATAAAGGGGATTTACTTTACTTTGGGAAAATAATTGCCATCAATATTTATCCATAGAGGTATTTTTGATAATTTGAAAAATGGAACTTATGCACCAAAAAGGGCATTGCTCATGACTTGCTTCTAAGAGTAAAGTGTGGGTATTAATCTTATGGACAGCATGAGCTTCACTCAACAGAGTAGATGCCGTGACTCCTCATGATGAATTCATTAATATTTCCGCCTAGAAACAGCATCTAGAATTTGTGGATTAGAGTTTTATGCCAACCACTAAAAGCATTCCGTGCAACCAAAATACTAATGTTTCATATAACTAAAGATAAAGATACTAGTGTGTTTATTTTCTTTTATTCCCATCCCAAACAAATAATCTCTATAATAAAGTTTAGGAATTTCCCAGAGTGTTGAGGAGTCCTGAGACTATGATACAGTTGATATACTATTTTGAGATGCCTTGCAGCAAGGGGACATCTGGGACACAAGGACCTCAATGCATCATTAATTTAAGCTTCATTGTCTGATGTCTCCCTCTTTTGGCTCTGAGTTCGAGTGGAATTTCTCTGTTTCAGTTGAGCCCAAGATTGTAGCCCAAGAATGATCTACAATCCCAGCCTTATCACATTTTATTTTGGGAGAAATTTTTTTTTTCTTTTGTATTTTGGGGAAGGGTCTACAGGGTGTTCAGGATCTCACTACTAGATCAGACTTGTAGTGATCCGCCTGTTTACAGCCTCCCAAGAGCTGGGATCACAGGTGTGTGCCACCATGCCCAGTCTCAGTTGCCATCTCAGCATTTCCCAGGGGCGGGGCTAGTTTGACAGGCCTGGGGAATCGAACCCCTGGCCCCTGAGACTGCTTCCAGGAGCTTTAATCCTCTGAGCTATTTGGTTGGCCCTGGGGGACAGGATATTGTTAAGGGGATAAATTGCCAGGCTGGGTTCAAATGTGCACTCCTTCTGCCTAAAACTGGCTACTCAGTTCTGTACCACACCTGGTTATTTCTTTTTGTTTTGTTGAACCACAGAGCTCAGGGCTGTGGTCTAGCCGCAGCAATGGCTGCTTCATCTCTGTACTTTGAGGGATGCCACTAAGAAGGACTTGTAAGCCCTCTTCCTCAGGCTTTCCCCAGGATCTGCGGTACTGCTACCCTCAACAGTGGAGGCTGGCCAGGAGGTAGCTGGTAAAATTTCCAGTTTTATCATCGCCATCTACTGGAGACCCCAGGTAGTACAGGCCTAACAGGTGGTACAGGCTAAAATTTGACTTCAAGCACCAAAATTCAAATTAAATGGGCATCAGAGATGAATACACACTTCTCAGAGGATGAAATTAAAGAAGCGAACAAATATATGAAAAAATGCTCCACATCACTAGCCATTCGTGAAATGCAAATAAAAACAACACTGAGATATCATCTCACTCCAGAAAGAATGGCTATCATAAGGAAATCAACCAACAACAAATGTTGGAGAGGTTGTGGGGAAA
>PVKA01044843.1:0-15913 GCA_004027165.1 Ctenomys sociabilis
TCCTAGCTACACCTCCCATTTGACTGTAGCTCCGTGCTTCCTCCGGGTCTAAGGTTTCAAATCTCATCTCTGGCCAAGTCCAGCCTCTGGGCCTGGGGCTCCTTATCTGGTACAGCCCCTTTGCAGTGTTACAACATGACTCTCAGCCAAGACCCGCCCCATCTGTTCAAAACCCAGCCTGGGCCTTGCCCCTCATTTCCCAGCATTCCTCCCCTGCCCAACCTGGCCCAGGAGAAGCCCCGCCCCGCCCAGTCCAGCTCTCTGCCCATCCCCCCTCCCCTCAATCACCCTCCCCTATGTTTGCTCACTCCTTCCAGCAGTGTGCGGCTGTTAGCACCCATTGCGGATGCACCAAAACTCCAGAGCAGTGCCACTTGTTGTTGAAGAACAGTGCAGCCTGCCAGGGATGCGAGTGTGGCAAACAAGCAAAGCCACCAGAGATGAGTTCGCTGACCGGGGGGAGCTCTGCTTGGAGCTCACTGCTGCTTCCTTCCGGTGGAATCACAGCTCCTGGGGGCAGGATCAGCACACAATGGATCTGATGGGTGGGTGGGTGGGGGATCTGGTGGGAGCCCAAAGAAGATCCCTCAGGGGTCTGGTGACCCAAGGTGACTAAGGTACAGGTTAGATCAGGAGGGCCAAGCATGGGCATGGTCTGAGGCTCCGCCTCTGGGGCCTAAGCAGGACAGTTCCAAGGCCTGATCCCTCCTCTGAGCCGTAGGATTCCCAGTTGTGCTCCACCACCCCAGTGGCTTGACCCAGAGCCACCACACCTGCGCCCTTCCCCAGGAGAATCCTCCATGATCGGATTCTGTTGGCTGGACATGCAGAGTGGACAGCGGGGCATAGGGCACGGTCACTCAGGGAACACATCCCAGACCTCTGCACAGTCACCTCCAGGGGCTCAGGTGCAGTGACCTCTGCAGGGAAGGGAGTGGCTGCCACATTTGTGTGCCAGCTGGGGCAGAAAGGTGCTAGTTATAGCTAACATTCTGGCACTGGCCCATGCTGGAGTCAGGGAGGATTATCTAAGCTGCTTTCAGATTACAGTCTGAGATGGGATAACTGTGGGCACAGATACATTAGTGACTTTGTTCAGCTGAGAGCTAGGAGCACCGGGTTCTGCACCCAGTTGCTTCCTCTCTGCAGCCTGTTTTCCTAGCCTGGTGCCATGCAGATCCCCTGGTGGCCTATAGGCGGGGCAGAATTCCACACTGTGGGTGCACACAGCCTACCCACACCCCCACACTCAGGTACCTGCAGCTGTGTGGATGATATATGCCAGGAGACAGGCCCAGAGGGTTTGTGCTGTGCTCCCCATGTCTGCACCTGGTGGGGAGGGGCCAGGATGACTTTGGGGCTTCCCTCACCCTTCCAGGAGCAGCCAGAAAGGACCCATCCCTCCTGGACTCTGAGACCCTGGCCATGGAACCATACCATAGGACAAGCTTTCACCCTCTGCATTGCTGACATCTAATGTGTGCATCTGGGCATAGACCCAGGACATCCTCGGAGTTCTCCAGTGCCCCCGAGCCATCTCACTGCCCACTCCTGACTGTTGCATGGAGAGTCTTCATGCTGGGCCCTGTCCTGTCTACTGTAGTGTGTGTTACACCCCATGCCAGCTGCTCCCTCCCTAACCCTGGATAGAAGGAACACCAAAAGGCCCATTGATGGTGCAGGTCCTGGGAGAAGACAGTGTGAGCTCTCTACCTGTGAGGACAGAGAAAGGCAGGGAGACTGAGGATGGAGTCACAGTGAGGGGGGACAGAGACAGAGACACCGAGACTGTGGCTGAACCCTGGAGCAGGGAAGGAGGGCACCAGATCCAGAAGTCTGGGGGTCATGAAGTTGAAGGACATGAGACAGAAATGCAGGTACTCTCAGCAGAGAGTTTCGGGGCTCAGCTCTGTGCCCAGGCATTGCATTGAGCATGGGACATGCAGTATTTCTCTCTCACAGCCAGCTCAGGCAACAGGTCCTGTTAGTATCCACTTCCATGGAGGGAAGAGACACAGACAGGCTGAATAACACATGGAAAAGGACACCACAATCTGTGCTCTTAAAACCTTACTGAGCCTAGCAAGTACAAGGGCCTGAGTTCGATTCCCAGTTCTGCAAACCAAAACCAAAACCAAACCAAAACAAAAGAAAAAACCTTACTAAAACGGCCTGGTGGCACAACTGCAATCCCAGAGCTATGGGGCCAGAAGAATCTCAAAACCCTTGCTGTTCACAGAGTCCAAGTGATGGTTTAATGTCAAGAGGTGGAAACACACAGGGGGACAGAGACAAGAAAGAGGCTGCAACTCAAAGGGTGAGAAGCATAGAGTGAAGCTCCAGTAGGAGAGTACAGGGTGGTTCACCTGGCTTTGGCTCCTGGGGTCTTAGTGCAGGCTGTCCAGTGCGGGGCTGGTGTCTGTGGACTGCTGCTGTGCAGAGTGTTCCAGTGTCTTATGAGGGCTGTCTTGCCTGCGGGGCTGCCTGAAACATTACCACCTCAAGGCAGTGTTTCTCTACATGCAGTCCCTGCAGCTGTCCCCTTGGAGTATTATGTTGACAATTATCAGGTGAAAAATATGAGGCATGGAGGTCTACTGACCTTAAAATATGAGCTTAAAGAGAGAAATGGGGTGGTTGGAGTTTGAAGAATTGCTGCAGCAACTTGTGCTGCCCCTTGCCTTTGGGTCCTCTTCCCCCCAGAAGGCAAAGTGTGTGTCATTTCTGAGATGAATGATGGCAGCACTACAGAAGAAAGAATGTGGAAAGGGACCAAAGAAAACTTTTGCCCCACCTATACAAAAATTTCATAGCATGATGCCTTGTAGCCCTGATTTACTCATGGAGGCTCTGGGAGTTGGCTCTCCAGAGGCTGAGGCCAAGCTAAGCCAATCAAAGTCCAGGGTAGAGAAGAAGGAGAAAGTAACCACAGGGAATGGTCCAAGCCTTGGCCAGGAGAAGACAAGAAAGGCTCGAGGCAGCAAGCCAGCAGAGAAGGATAAAAGGAAACATTAATTCTTGCCAATTTGAGGAGATTATCCAGACTGTGCTACACAAGTCCCTCAAGGAGTGTTGGAGCCTACAGTGTGGGTCCAGTTACACAAAGAACTGGGAATCATCGCTTCTGCTACTGATGATGATAACGCCAGTGGGGAAAAGGTGATGGCACCTCATACACCAGAGATTCCAGTTTCTCTGGAGGACGAAGTTATCCCAGGGATGAGCACATCTGAGCCAGGCCAGGCAACTCCTGCACCCTCTGAGAAGAAAGTTGACAGAGAGTACTTAAGCAAAAGAAACAAGGAGGCTCAAGATGAAGAAATGGAGACAGTCCAAGATGGACATGAACACAGACAGGGAGACCAGCTAAAGGACTTGTTGTGGAATTATTCTCAGACCAGGAATCAGACCAAAAAACAAAGACAGATAAATGTTTTTGGACATTGTATAGTCTGGGTTCAGTGTTATTCTCTAAACTGTAGAAAATGGAGGTGGCTGTGTAGGACCGTTGACCCCTTGGTTCTCCCAGATAATTGGTTTTGTTAACAGAATACAGGCTTGGATTATAGTTGCTGTGATATTCCTGAGGAGACCTGGACAGGAAATGAGAGTGAAGTGGTCTATGCCTCCCATGTCCCAGGATGCATCATCTGGGCCGAGCAACGTGGTTACCCCTGGTGGCCAGGCGTGGTAGGATCTGATCCTGACTTGGAGGAGTACTTTCTTTTTGCATCTCATTTTGACTCTCTTCTGTCTAAATACCATGTGACATTTTTTTGAGAAACAGTTTCTCATGCTTGGATTCCAGTGAATGTGCTAAAGAATTTCCAAGAGCTGTCCTTGGAGCAAACAGGAGTGAATAAGTGCAGGAACAAAGACTACATTCAGTAGTTGTAATGATGGTTCATAAAACTGAACAGACCAGCATTCAGGAGCAGTTAATTTATTTGGTTTCTGGAACTGATACTGTGGATCTGACAGCAATGAAGAAAAACAAGACTTAATGCTGCCCTGAGTCCAACATGGAGAAAGAAGAGAGTTAGAGATGGAAGAAAAAGAGAAAAAAGACCCAACTCTGCTTGGTCCCAAGTCAACCAAGATGAAGACCAAAAACCCTAAGCTGAAAGGCATGTCAGATGGAAAAGACAAGATGCTGAAAAAGAAGGGAACCAAGCGATATCAGCACTGTGACTCCACAGTGCACACGGTATCCATGATGGAAAAGGAAGAAGGGCCTGGAGATCCAGGTCTGGATCAGCCAGGACCTAAGAAAAGATTCCAGGTTCCCCAAAGCAAGACTTCAGCCAATCGTCCCGTCTGAGGAAAAGGAAGTTAGAATGTTCCAAAGGGCTTTGGCCCACTAGCTCATCATAGGACCTTTCCTTTGTAGGGAAAAGAAAGAGTTGGACCCCAGGAGCCACTGACTAGGAGTCTGGCAGAGTCTTTCTTGAAGAGGAAGCCTCCACTGAGCTAGATCTGGAACAAATCATGGAAGATGCTGGAAGAAAGTCAGAAGAAAGAGAGGAGCCGTGAGACTGTGATGATGCAGGGGCTTCTCTGGGCCTCTTTGATAAGTAACGGTGTTCTCCTGCCCTCCTCTTACTATCTCAAGCAACAGGGAGAGCCTTTAAGTTCACTCTCTGGTGGGTTCCTAAGTATTTGAGTTATTAGCAGCTACAAGGTTCAAGAGCTTCTCAGTTTATGTCAATGAAGTGGGTTGCATATGAAAAAAATAAACACAGAGAGAAATAGGTTTGAGAAAAGCCAAAAAAGGAAAAAAGGTAGATTGAGTTAAAAATGGAACAAAAACAGTCTCAAAATCACAGAGGTATACATGTGTAGAAGTGGTTTTGGCATGCTTGATTCCTATATTTGTGTTTCTTTTTCTGGAATGTGATTAAAAGGGGTTTTATAGCCACAAAGGGCTCAACTCAAAGCTGTCCTTTAAAATCAAATCCTGGGCCTCTAGTCTTGCTCAGTTTAAGAAGGAAGGTACCTTGGAGGACAAAGAGGATCTTTCCCCACCAGAGAAGTGTTTCTCCATGAATTTCACTTTACAAAACTTGATGATTTTAACTGAGCCACTGACTGAAATCCCAGGTTTCTCAAGAGAAATTTCATGGTGTCACAGATTGGAACTTCTGACTCTCAGGGAATAGAGCAGTTTTCTTTATGTCCCTTGAAATTGGCACTAAAGGAAGCCAAAAGGGCAGAGGAGCTCATGGAGGGTTTTCAACACATGTACCCTGTTCCTGTTCAAGTCCCTGACTATCCTGGAAAAATTATATATCTTCAGGAAGTGGTATATTTTAAAACATTAAAAGAATTGAACAAGCTGTTGCTACTGCTCCATTCACCCTGATTTAATAGAAATCATAGGACAACATATTATGGCCCCAAACGATTGGAATAGGATAGCTAAAGTGTGTTGAAGTCCGGGAAATCATTATTATTTTTTATGTATTCAGTACAGGGTCTACATAGATTAGACTCATAACGATCCTCCAGTTTTCAGCCACCCAAACTCTGAGATTATAAGCATGAATGACCACACCCAGTCTCAATCACTGTCTCAGTGTGCTCTGGGGGTGCTGGGAAAGTAATGCACCCAGGAGATTATTTGATGTGGAAAAGATATTTCTTTGAACATTGCATGGTCCAGGCAGCTTGTAATGCTGCTCACCACATAGCCATTACAAAAGATGTGCTAGTTGGGGAAAGTACCTTTGCTATCAGAAGTGAGCAACTGACCTTTCAATAGCAAGTATATGAGCAAATTAAAACAGTTGCCAGTAGGGCCTGGAGGGAATTTACTTTGAGGGGTGGGGCATCCCTTAATTTGGCTTTCATTCATCAGGGCTGAGAAGAGCCTTTGCAAGATTTTGCAGCATACTTACTGCAAGCTAGTGTGAAGACTCGAAGTGACACAGAAGATAGCAATTTTTAAAAATGTTAATTAATTTTATTGAAAAACAAATAGCAATGAGATAGTTTTAAACTGATTAATAGGACAGTTTCAATAATTAATACATTGAATATTGTTGTCTTTGTAGTGGTTATTCACAGTACAAGATGAAGATGGCAAATTAATAGTGAAACAATTGGCTTTTGAAAGTGCACATAAATGGCGAAAAGAGACTTTAACAGCCCACAAAAAGCAGGCTATGCTGCTTTAGATGATTCAGATTTGTGCAGCTATTGGCCCCTCATATGTGCGGGGGGCTGCTGTGGCAGCAGCTATCACTCGGGCTATTCATCCAAAGTCTAGAGGACTGTCAGGATGAAGGACATCTTGCCCGAAATGGCCCTGCAGTATCTGTACGGGCAGCATGGCCACCAGCTGTTTCTTTAACAAAACCTGGTATCTGTACACAGTGTAGATGAGGGCGTCATTGGGCATCTGAGTATAGCTCTAAAACTGACCTGCGCCTCTGGGCACAGTGGACCTCCTGCTGGGCTGCAGCAGGCCTATTTCAGAAACTCTCCAGGTTTTGCCTGGTATCGTCAATGCTGATTATATAGAAGTAATCAAGGTCATCATTCAATCTACCCAAATGATTGCTCAAATCACTCCAGACTCTCAGCTTGCTTGGTTGGTCATTTTCCCCTTGGCAAAATGTGAAGTTTCATAAATAAGGGGTAGGAATTCAATGGTTTTGAATCTCCTGCTACCTATTGGGTCCAGCAGATCAAACAGAATTGCTCCAAGATGGAATTAGTATTTTTTTTTTTTTGTTGGGATGATTGATACTTTATTGAATAATTCTCAGTACAAAGAGAGATCTAATCACATGACTGCATTTTTCTCACTATCATATCTATGTTTGTCCTAACCTTTTATTGGTTCATTTATTCATTCCACATGGGTTTAGCTTTTATGTGCCATGATTGAAAAATATGGTAAATGTTTAAATTTCAAGATATTATGATGTGGAAAGAGATTCATCGCCAGTGTTTTTGAGGAGAATCTTCCCCCCCCTTTGGCCACTCTTGTCTCCCACCATTTTGCTCTCTCCTGGAAGCTTTCTTTTATGAGAACTTCATGAATGTTTTTGTTTTCAAATGGTACATATGGAAATAACTTAGAAACAATGCAGAAATTCAATAAACTGAATAATAGGGAATGCAACAATGGTTGTTACATTGTATATTGTCATCTTCAAATAAGTTGCTCCCATTCCAATATGCTTTTTTCATGTATGGGTCTGATTTATTTCACTTATGAGTATGGTCTCTGGTTGCATCCATTTATCTAAAAAAAATCTGGACTTTATCCTATTTAAAATTTTGGACATCATAGGTCATTTGTGAAATGGAAATTAAAACAACAATGAGATTGCATCTCAACAGAAAACAATCATTCTGATCAAGAAGTCAATGAAGAAAAAATGCTGGCAGCGCTGTGGTAAAAAAAGAAAGTCTTCTTCAGTGTTCTTGGGAAAGCAGATGATGCAACCATTGTGAAATTAGGTTGGGGATTCTAGAATAACCTACCCGTACAGGTCTACTCAACCCCACTACTGTTAAATTTCTTGTCCTGGTTGCCTCAGTGTCTTTTTCTTTTTTCTTTTTTGTATTTTAGAGAAGAGTCCACAGGGTGTTCAGAGTCTCACTACTGCCTTGGACTTGTAGTCATCAGCTTGTTTATGTCCTCCCATGAGCTGGGATTGAAGGTGCACGCTACCACGCTGGGTCTCAGTTGCAGTCTCAGAGAGCCCAGATGTGCCTGTTTGCAGGTGCTTTAATCCCCTGGGCTCTTTGGCTGGCTTTTTGCCTCAATGTCTTGAAAGGGTTAACAATCATTACTTTTCCTAGAGATTGTCACTCTGTGGATTTCATAAGTTGCACAGTGCCACATCTGGCAAAAAAGGTTGGTGACAACAAACCGTAGGTTTTAGAAGCTTGTCCTTCTATCAAATGGCACTAGGCAGTAGCATTAAGTGCAATTAAGGTATTTCCTGATCCCAGAGCGCTTTCCCTATGGATGCCAATTCAGCAGTCCTGGTTCAAGCTCTCTGTACAAGAGTCTCCAGCATGTTCAGAAAGTAGTGCTGTTCACCCTGCTAATTCCTGGTGGGAGCAGAAGGAGGTTCTCACAGCTGATTGCTTGTGAGGATTATTAGCAACACAGCAAGGGACATTCAAATTGAATGGAATTGTTTCTACCTAGAAACGGTGTCAGTAGTGGGCAGCACACAGAGCCAAAGATGGTCTTTCCCACACTGTGAAGCAGCTGTCTGGAAGTTCTCTTTCCTGAGTATCCATTCAAAGTCTGATTTTGGAATTAGTATTGAGCGAAAGATATTTAAAGGACTCAGGGGCAGATGTTTCAGTTACTGTCCAACACCATTGGCCTAAAGCATGGCCTCTGGATACGGCCATTACAGACTTACAGTGTGGGCAGCATTTCTGAGCCTAGCAAAAGTGCAAAATTGCTAACCTGGGGGGATGCAGATGGCCATTCTGGATATTTCTTTCCTCATGTCCTCCCCCATGTACCAGTCAATCTATGTGGTTGTGACACAATTAAAAAGTATGGGAGCATTTTCGGTTAATCCAGAATATTTAGTGATTCATCAGATGTTGCAATAAGGTTTCCATTCCACTCAAGGATTTGGTAAAAATAATGAAAGGAGAAAACCTCTTCTAGTTATTCCTGAAATAGGCCATTTTGCCTTGCCTTGTTCACCAGCCCCACAGATGGCATCCAAGATAACCTGGGTGTCTGATGATCCTGGCTGGGTTGGTTAGAAGTCCCTCAGTCAGGAGAAGATAACAGCAGCTCATACGCTGGTTAATGAACAGATGATGGCGAGGCACCTAGACTACTCCAGCATCTTTGGAATACCCCAATTTTTGTAATAACAGTCATTAGGAGTGCTGTATGGCTCACGACAGATAACTGAGGACAAAGTGGCAAAACAAAGAAGAGGATGTTTTACGTTGCACAGTGGACACACTGATGTGCAATATCTGGATGCGAGTTTCTGGGGACAGAAGGATCCTGTTTTGTTTTCTCAGAACTGTCCTTAGAGACCAGAGGAGAAAATCTTGCACACTTGAAGGTCTTAAGATAAATTCATTCTTTCTTTTTTAAAAATTAATTTTATTGAGTGAAAATACAACCCACAAACTTTGAAAAAATCCTAACTAATAAGCAATCAGACAGGACTACTGTCTAGAATATATAAAGAACTAAGATATAACAGGGCCCTCAAATTTAAAGACCCAATTCAGAAATGGGCATCTGAGCTGAATACACACTTCTCAGAGGATGAAATTAAAGAAGCGAATAAATATATGAAAAAATGCTCCACATCACTAGCCATTCATGAAATGCAAATAAAAACAACACTGAGATACCATCTCACTCCAGAAAGAATGGCTATCATAAGGAAATCAACCAACAACAAATGTTGGAGAGGTTGTGGGGAAAAAGGAACCCTTCTCCACTGCTGGTGGGAATGTAGACTGGTACAACCATTGTGGAGATCAGTGTGGAGACTCCTCAAAAGAGTAGGACTAGAAATCCCATTCAAGCCGGCTATCCCCCTACTGGGAATTTTCCCAAAGGATCTGAAAACATTGCATCATAGAGATATATGTGTACCTATGTTTATAGCAGCACAATGTGTGATAGCAAAATCTTGGAAACAACCAAGATGTCCATCAGATGAGGAATGGTTGAAAAACATGTGGTATTTCTATATAATGGAGTATTACTCAGCTATTAAGAATGATAAGTTTGAAGCATTTATTGTAAACGGCTATGGTCGACAACTTCTTTGAATAACTCAGTATTGTTGCGGAATGCTGGACTGTGTTGGATTGTGGTGTCAAGTTCAAGCACCTAAGTTAGTTGAATGACAATGGAGTGCCCACCTTTGACAGGTGTAGACAAAGGAAGGGTTGTAGAAAGAAAAAATCATAATGTGTGTGTATAGACAGTACAGTTGGGATAGATAACGCTGTGCTTCTACATAATCCTATGAGAGGCAAGATTTGCACTAATGGTGGTTGGACAGGATATTATGTCGGCTTCTAGTACTATGGTCATCCACTAGGAAAATAATTATTGAATTTTTGATATAATTCAGGTATAAAAAATAAGACAAGTAAACAGCTACACTCTTAATTTACTGATAAGAGACATCTGCTATAATAATGTCTGTAAGTATAATTTCATGTAGGCACCTTGTACGATACCAAAACATTATGAAAACAGTTTGCAATGTATTAATTTATCGAATCTGTCTTGTTACGGTGTCTTAAAACTGTCTGATTAATATTTGTACTTAAATAAAAAAAAATAAAGAAAAGAAACTTGGAAAACAAAACAAAAAAAAAAACCATCTTAAGCCAAAAAACAAATAAAAATTAATTTTATTGAGAAACAAATAGGAATCAGATAGTTTCAAAACAGGTTAGTAGGACAATTACAATAATTAATACATTGCATATTGTTGTCTTCATAGTAGTCATTCATAGCACAAGATGCAGACATGATATCCTGTCCAAATACTATTATTGCAAATCTTTTTTTCTCATTGAATTAAGAGAAAGTAAGCCAGGTGTGGTGGTGCAGGCCTGTAATCCCAGCACTTGGGAGGTTTAGGCAGGAGGATTGTTGTGAGTTCGAGATCAGCTTGAACTTAAAAGTGAGCTTAAGGCCAACTTGAACTGCATAGTGAGACCCTGTCTCAAAAAGAAAAAAAAAAAAAAAAAAAGAAAAAGAAAGTAGCTGTATAGCTATCCTAACTATTTTGTATATACAGATACAAAATAGACCTTCATTTATATTCTCCTTTCTTTAGTTTTGTCAGAGATGGGTATTCCATTGCCATTTAGATATTGTAGGTGTGTGAACTCAGCAAAATAATCCAATATGGTCCAGTAGTCCATAATAATAGTGGGTTATTCATAGGACTGGCAATGTCAGAAGTTGTTGACTTGAGCCTTTTACAGTTGCAGCAACTGGCACCCAGCAACTGGTACCTGCAAGAGTGCGTGAGACCAATGGGAGAAGCTCAGAGTAATGGAGAACTCCGTTTCACTAGAAGGTGAATGTGTCTGCTTGGTTCAGACCTGCTCAAGGGAACAGGAGTAAAAATGAAAATAAAAAGTTTTGAGGAGTTGTTTGCTCTGGTTCAGCAACGTTGTTATTGGTTCAAACCATTGGTAAAAGCTGTTTTAAATTTAAAAGTTTGGAAGGAAGTTATGTAAGTGCTGCATCAGACCATCCAGCAAGGGGAAAAGATTTCTCTTCATTCATGGTCTCTTTGTAATTTGATTTCCTTACCTTTGGAACCATTGCAATCTAACTCACAGGAGTCTAAGAAATACTTAGTCTAAGAGTCTAAGAAGACTGGCTTCAGATACCAACATAAAACTCAAAAGTGGCTTTCACATAATATGAATCTGAAGGAGACCTTTTTAAAACCTCTGCTTCCCTTACCACCAAATGTGAATTTTAGCATAGAAACAAGGGCAAAAACAGAGCAGGGGGCCTCCGTGGTACATGTTTATGATGAGAGTGCACTCCCCCAAGACGTGGTACATGAAGGTGCTCCATGCCATACAAAAGTGTTGGTTCTTTAAATTCCTTGATGTTCTATAGTGGAGATGAGTCTGACAAATCAGGTTGTAAAAGCACATTTTTGGCACTGCACACCACCTCCTTGGAATCTGAGGACTTGGAGGATGTAGAACAAGAATGAGCGATGAGCTGCAAGCAATTGGCACAGTTGCTTTCTAAATGACTGAAAAAATGGAGGTCTCTACCCCTGCAGTCACCCTGTCTCAGTTCACAAAAATTCAGTCTTTACCATCACCTTTTAACCATTGTGCCCCTCCGTATGATGAGGAGAAAAGGGAAGCCCCAATAAAAGCTCATTAAATTGTGATATCACAGGTTTTTATGCCAGGGAGACAACAGGGAGAGTCCAAAACTTATTCTGCTCCCTTGGGTGCTTTTCCTGTGGTGGTTCAACACCACCCACCAAATGCATACTTTCCATAGGGGTATGTACAATGAGAACACCATCCTGTAGCATTCAAGGTTATAAAAGACTTAAAGCAGCCCTTCATGGCCTATGGTATGCAATCAACCTATGTGGATTAGTGCAAGGACCAGAAAATGAACATGGACTAATTCCTCATGCTTGGGAAATTTAATGCTGTACAATTTTAGAGTCAAGCCAATATTTGCAGTTTAGGACTTGAGGGAAAGATAAAGCAGATATTCAAGAGAGGATTAACAAGGGCCAAAACCTCCTGGGTAATTTCAGCAGATCAACTCACAGGCTCAGGAGCCTGGCTTGGTATTCAAGCCCAATTGAAACATGATGATATGGTTATTGTGCAAACTCGTATTTGTTGCTTGAGGGCGTGGGAAAAGGTAAAAGGTGGAAAGGTCAGGGGACGCTCAAAAATCATTTGCTAAAGTTCTTCAGTGCAATAAGGAGCCATATATAGATTCTGTCTCCCAGTTAAGGGAGGCTGTACACAAAGTGGTGAGAGCACCAGATTTGAGGGAGTTATTGTTACAAATGTTGTCTTTTGAGAACATGAATACTGAATGTCAAAAGCTCTGGGTCCCTTAAAGGCGCAGGGTGCATCACTGGAAGCATATATTAAGGTCTGCGCTGATACTGGCTCAGAGCCACACAAAGCTAATGTATTGGTGGCCGCCTTACAGTCTTCTTTTAAACAAAACCAGACCAAATGTTATTTATTTATTTCGTACAGGGTCTCACTACGCTGCTTGGATCATAGTGATCCTCCTATCTCATCCTTCTCATCACTGGGATTACAGACGTGCACCACCATGCCTGGTTTCTGTGGCTGACAGCAGCATGTCCAGGGTGGAGCCGGCATCGCGTGTGGTACTGGTACTGGGATGAGGCCTAGGTCCTTGTGTTTGCCTGGCAGAAGCTGAAATATCAATCTATCTCCCCAGCCCCAGATCAAATGTTTGCACTCTGGAAAAACAGGTTATATGAGAAAAAATTTTAGAAAAGGACCAAATAAAAAGGTAAATGGGGATAAGATTAACAAGATTGTTCCTCTCTGTGGCTTTGTCCAAGATGTGGACAAGGTGAACACTGGGATAATGAATGCTGCTCTAAATTTGGTAAGAATGGCCAAACCTTACAACCTTGGGGAACCTGGAAAATGGGCCCAACATTCACAGGGCCAGAAATGAACAATATGGGATACCTACAGTTTTTATTGGCCAGCCTGATTTCAATCAAAACAGGGCCACAGATCTTTTCCATGCAACCTCTGGAAGTGCAACATTATTTCCTCTTCCTCTTCCTCCTCTTCCTGTCCGCCTCCTCTCCTTCTCCTTCTCCTCTTCCTCTCCTCCTCCTCTCCTCCTCCTCTCTTTCTCCTCCTTCTACTTCTCCTCCTCCTCCTCGTTCTCCTCCTCCTTCTTCTTCCCTTCTTCTTCTAGACACATTTATTTAGCATCATGATCAGACGATTACATTTAGCAATCAACAGCATGGATGCAACAAAAGGTCTACATTAAAACCCTTGGTTGAAATGCTTTCCACTTTCCACAGAACAGAAAGTAAAATAACCTGTTAAACAATTAGTCACAAATATAGTCCTCGAGGTTTTTGCCCATATGCACGAGTATTGTCTAAAACATGTCTTCTTTGTAGCAGCCAGGCCCTGCCACCACTGTTCTTGGCTGAGTTCATAAACCTGTTGTAACCTGTAGCTTCCTTGTCACTTCTCTGGCTCTTCTCTTCTGCTAAGCTGTGTTTCCTGGTGGTGTTTAAAGCCTTCTGCCACTGCCATAGCTACTGGTGCTGCTGGAGCCATCATAGGCACCTCGATTTCATGGTTTGGTAAAATTTTGGCCTCCACCCCCATAGGGCCCAGAGCTTCTGCCTCCAAAGTTTCCTCCTTTCATGGATCCAAAATTTGAAGACTGACTGTTGTAATTGCTAAATTCATTATAACAGCTTCATAATTGTTTCACCATTATCAAATCCATTGTAGCCATCTCCACTGCTACCATATACACCCCCACCACAGCTGCCACCAAACCCACCTCAACCACTGAAGTTTTTCCATGCCTGAAACTGTCATTGCCACCAAAATTACCTCCACAACCACCACCAAAATTTCCAGAACCTCTTCGACCTCTTTGGCTAGATGAAGCACTAGCCATCTCTTGCTTAGACAGGGCTTTCCTCACTTCACAGTTGTGGCCGTTCACAGTGTGGTATTTTTGGATGACAATATTATCCACAGAATTCATGGTCATCAAAGGTTACAAAAGCATAGCCTTTCTTCTTTCCACTGCCTTGGTCAGTCATAATTTCAACTACTTCAATTTTTCCATATTGTTCAAAATCTTGTAGGTAATGTTCTTCAGTATCTTCTTTAATGCCACCAACAAAGATGTTCTTCACCATTAAGTGGGAACCTGGTCTTTGAGAATCTTCTCTTGAGACAGCTCTGTTTGGTTCCAAGACTCTTCCGTCCACTTTGTGTGGCCTTGCATTCATGGCTGGATTCACCTCCTCCACAGTGGCATATGTGACAAACTCAAAGACTCTGGAATGATTGGTGTTTGGGTTTCTTATTACTATGCAGTCTGTGAGTATTCCTCATTGCTTAAAATGGCTCTTCAGACTCTCATCAGTTGTATCAAAGCTCAGCCCTCTGATGAAGAGCTACTGTAGCTCTCTGGGCTCCTTGAGAGACTCTGGCTTAGACATGACAGCAGTCACAAGAGAGACTGATGATGCTTCTTTTGCAGTGTCCACCAGCAGAAAAGTGGAAGTGTAGCTTTAGGTCTGATGGATGCAGAAAATCAGCTTTTGCTCCCAGCTGTGGAGTTTACAAAATTCATACTGGGATTTTTGGTCTTATTCAAAAAGATGTTGTAGGTCTGATTATTGGAAGGAGTAGTATTAGTAGTCAAGGTGTATTTATTTATTTATTTTTTAAATTTTTATTTTATTGAAGTACAAATATCAATGAGACAGTTTTAAGATACTTTGACAAGATAGATTTGATAAATTAATACATTGCAAACTGTTTTCATAATGTTTTGGTATCATAGAAGGTGAATACATGATATTATACTTACAGACATTATTATACCGTATGTCTCTTATCAGTAAATTAAGAGAATGTAGCTGTTTGCGTATCTTATTTTTTATACCTGAATTACATCAAAGATTCAATAGCTAATACTTTCTACCTTGTTATTTTCCTAGTGGTTGTCCATAGTACTAGAAGCCAACATAATATCCTGTCCAACCACCATTAGTGCAAATCTTGCCTCTCATAGAATTATGTAGAAGCACGGCATTATCTATCCCAACTGTACTGTCCATACACACACATCATGATTCTTCCTTTCTATACCCCTTCCTTTGTCTAAACCTGTCAGAGATGAGCACTCCATTGTCATTCAACTAATTTAGGTGCCTGAACTCGACGACACAATCCAACACAGTCCAGCATTCCACAACAATAGTGAGTTATCTGAAGAAGTTGTCGACCATAGTCATTTATAGCTCAACTTATTATTATGGCACCACGGTGTATACCTCATTTTTATACTTTTCTGCTGGATGGTTAAGACCTAGATAGAGCAAGACCTATATACCAAAAACATGTAGTTTTTGTTTCTTATGAGGTCAGTGAAGTCCCCTCAGGGTTTATATGTTTGGGAATTATTGATAGTTTTTTTTTTATCTTTTTTTTCCATTTATTTTTATTTTATTAAAATACAAATGTCAATCAGACAGTTTCAAGACACCTTAACCATACAGAGTCGATGAATTAATACATTGCAAACTGTTTTCATAACGTTTTGGTACTGTACAAGGTGCATACATGAAATTATATTTACAGGTTTTTTTATAGCTGAATTATATCAAAG
>PVKA01044844.1:0-15925 GCA_004027165.1 Ctenomys sociabilis
AAAAAAAAAAAAAAAAAAAAAAAAAAAAAAAAAAAAAAAAAAAAAAAATTCCCCCGAAAAGGAAACAAAAAGATGGTGATGCATGTTTGTGAACCTCACACTCAGGAGGCTGAGGCAGGAAGATTGTGAGTTTTAGGTAGGCTGAATCTACAAAACAAGCTCAGGCCCAGGAGATGGCTCAGTAGAATAAGCGCTTCCCTGGCAAGCACAAGGGCCTGAGTTCAATCCCTGGTTTCACAAAAACAAACAAACAAACAAAACAAAAAACACAAAACAAGCTCAAAGCTTGGAGTATGTAGAGCTCCCATCTGAAAAATATTTAAGAAAGGATTACCTTGGGATCCTACCTCACACCATATATAAAAAACTAACTCAAAATGAATTGAAGACCTAAGTATAAGAGCTAAAGCTATAAAACTCTTGGAAGAAAATGTAGGGCAAAATCTTCACAACTGTGGATTTCTTAGAAATGACACCAGAAATACAGAGGTAAAGTAAAAACTGGATAAACAGGACTTCATCAGAATTGAAAAGCTTGTACCTCATACGGCACTGTCAAGAAAGGCGATGTAGATGTCACTTTTCGGGTCAAGCACTTGCCTGGCATCCTTGCCTGAATGCATGGAGGGAGGGAGGGAGGGAGGGAAGGAGAGGGAGAAAAAAGAGAGAGGGCATGTGGAGCGAGAATATCTTATAAGAGTTTTTCTAGTGGTTCATTTTTAAACTCTTATGTAAATCAGGTGTGGCATTATGCAAGAGCGCTTTAATCCCAACACTCAGAAAGCTAAGGGGGATTGCCTGTGCTACTGAGTTCAAGGCCAGCCTGAACTACAAAGTGAGGCACTGTTTCTGAAAACAAACAGAAAAACCTTTTACATAAAACAGAAAAACCTAGAGACCTAACAGTCGTTTATCTCTCTTATCACTGCATTAGGTTCACATCACAAATTTCACATATTTTCATTCAATTTAAAATGCTTCCCAAGCCCGGTGCGGTGGCGCAGGCCTGTAACCCCAGCACTCGAGAGGCTGAGGCAGGAGGCTTGTTGTGAGTTTGAGACCAGCCTGAGCTACAAAGTGAGCTTAAGGCCAGCCTGAACTGCATAGTGAGACCCTGTCTCAAAAAGATAAATAAAAAATAAAATATTTTCCAGCGTCCCTTGGAAAGCCTTCTTGGGCTTGGGAAAGCATTCCTCGGTTCAAGACTGCGGGGATGCCCGGGTAGCTCACTTCTCCCCACAAGTCCCCTCCCGCAGGCTCTGCTATGTCCCTGGACTGAAAGCCCGGGGTGACGGGTTGACAAGCGTGTTTTTAGGAGCACCCAGAGCTGCATCAAGGCTCGATATATCTGATCCCTCCCCGTGACTAAAACTTAACTTTTATTCTAAAACACGGACCCAAGGATGCGCTCGGCTGAGAACCGCGTCGTCTCACACGGTCGGGCTCCACAGGCAGCTTGCTCTTTGCGACCGTTTCCTTGGCAACAGCCCGGCCAGTGCGCTTTACGGCGCCGGCCTCCGGCCGCTGCGAGGGAGTGAGGCAGTGGGCCCTGTTCTGGCTCTTGGAATGTGCACCTGGCGGCTAAAAGTTCCCAATCAATTATGAAATTCTCCACACTGTGGCCGTGAAATGCATGCGGTAGAACTGTCCCTTACTCCTCTTTGAATGTGGCACAGTGTCCAGATTTTTTGGACCTGATCCTTTCTGAACAACAGAAGAAATGGGTAGTAGTGATGTTGGCATGTATGATTTAAACTTCCCTAAGTATGTTCTCAATAAAACTATTCTATTTCTAGCCATGTATATTACCAACCATACTGTTAAAGAGTTTTGGGGGACTTTTTTAGATGGGAGCATTTATAATCCCAGCACCTGGGAGACTGGGGCAGGAGGACAGCAAGCTGGAGCCCAGTGTGGGCAACTCAGCAACTTGGGAGGCCGGGTTTCAAAAGAAAATGTAAAAATAAGGAGTGCAGAGTTCAGTGTGAGGGCCCTGGGCTGACTCCTCAGTACCACACAAATATTTTTGAAACTTAAAAAATAACAATAATAAAACTGTAATAAATAAGACCAATGCAAAGGGTTGGGATGCAGCTCAGCTGTAGCGCACCCCTAGGTTTAATCGCCAGTGTCACATTTTTTGAAAGTTATGGAGGAAAACTAGGCAAGAGGGGGTGCTAACTTCAAGCATGGTGCGAGGAGCGGGGTCCCCTAGAGGACCCTGCTTTCACTAGACCATGCCGCCTCTGGGCTAATGGGTGCAGACAAGGTTGCCCGGAAATACCACAGTGGAACCCAGTGGAGCACTGGAAGGGCCAGGCCCACACACTCAGTCCATGCAGGTAGCAGGTGAGGGTTCTTGTTCTTTGGCCACCACCCTGTGGCTGGCTTGGCCGGTGGAATCCCCTCTCCACCTGGGAAGACTCTTTCCCTGAGTCACCCCATAGAAACTCACAGTCAGGAGAATAGCTATTGGATCAGACTCGAGGAAATAGAAGAGGGAATGTGGAGCGAGGTCAAAGGTGGGGGTTGGGAGGGGGGCCGTGCTGGATGTGGGGGAGGTCAGCCAGGCCTTGCGGGTCAGGCCAAGGGTGGACGCAGGTAGTCCCAGCATCCTGGAAGCCTGCAGCAGGACCATCATAAATTCAAGTCCTGCCTGGGCAACATAGTGAGATTCTGTCTAAAAAAAAAAAGAAAGAAAGAACACAAATGCACTGAGGGTGTAACTTAATGGTAGAGCACTTGCCTAACATAGATGAGGTCCTGGATTTGATTCTCTAGCAAAACCAAAAATGGAGTGCAATTAACTTTTGCTGGGTATGGTGGTATATGCTTACAAAGGCAGCACTTGGGAGGCTGAGGCAGGAGGATCATCATGAGTTCGAGGCCAGCCTGGGCCACATGTCAAGACCCTGTTTCAAAACCAAAACAAAACAAAGTAAAATAAAACATAAAGGGCTAATTGCCCAGACTGGGTTTGAATTTGTGACCGATTCTCCTGCCTCAGCCTCCGGGTGCTCCACAAATCTCTAGAGGGACTGTAAACCCGGGGGCTCTGGACCGCACTGGTCCCCCGAGTGCGCTTAGCCTGCACTGCGCACAGGCAAGGGCCGCCCCTGCCCACCGCGGACCCTGCATCCGCAGTCGCAGAGTTGCCTCGGCTTCTCCACTTCCGCGAGCCGCTCCGCTCGCAGCCCGATTCCTCTCAGACTGAGTCCGCGTTCTCTCGAGGACCGGCCCCGGGCAGGTAAAGCTAACGCAGCGGCTCCGTCCCGACCGCGCCTGGAGACACCGCGCACGCGCAGTCGCCGCGCCGCGCCGCGCCGCGCCGCGCTCCCCGCCGCTCCGCCGGGCTCACAGCGCCCTCTGCCGTCTGGGCCTGGCGCTGCGGCGAGGTCCGCCTGAGGACCGGCGCTCCGAACACTGCCCCCTGCAGGACGCGGCGCCACAAAGCGCCCGACCCTAGCCGACCCAGGCCGGGCCCGGGCAGCAGAGGGACCCCTGCTGCTGCAGGCGCCTGCTCCTCCCCCTCCGGGTCTCACTCCGCGTGCCCCGCCCACCCTTCTGCTCCTGGCTGCAGGGCCCCGCTCAGCCCTCCCCACGGCCCATTGAGCCTACTCATTCTTTTTTTTCTGTGGAGAAATCTGGAAAAATAAACCAAGCCCTGGCCCTTTCTGTGATCTTGTTTCCTACGTGTGTTATTACCGTAATTAATTTTAGTATATTTTATTGCTCTGCAAGAAGTACACCTACATTCCCAGCACTTGGGAAGCGGAGACTGGAGTATTGCTGTGAGTTTTAGCCCAGCCTGAACTGTACAGAGACCCTGTCTCAGAAAAGTGAAAGTTCCATACCCGGGAGTACGTGCTCTGTATTCTACCCATGCCTTACACTAGCTCAGGCGTTGACAACCATTAATCTACCTCTTGTTGATAAATTTGGCTATGACAGAGGTTTCCTATAAATGGAGTCATATAAATGCGGCCCTTTGTGAATAAATTGTCCCATTAATATAATGTTCTCAAGTTGTAGCAAGTCTCAGCACAGTTCTTTTTCACTGCTCTATGATATTCCATTGTATGGATATACCGTATTTTATTTATCCATTTTTTGGCTGATGAACTTTGGATCGCTTGTGCTCTTGAGTACTACGAGTAATGCTACTATATATATTTATATAAAGTTTTTATGGCTCTTTTTCCAAGTTCCCAGAAGGCAATTCAGCTTCCTCAAGATGAAGGTGAAAATCTCCTTCCCAGCCCCTGGCTGCTGGAAACACATGACGTGGACAACAGACATGCAGTTGGCACTTTCTGTGGGGAGAAATGCCAGGACTGTGTTGCTTGGCATTAGAGGCCCACAGCAAATGGGCCCTTATCGCCCTTCACAACCCTTTTCCCCACGAGCTGGGCACACCGGATAACCTATGTAGTCCTGCTCTTCAGCACATCATGACCCATACCCTGAGGGGGTCCCTCCCAAGTGAGCCCTTGGTGGGCACTGCCAACCAACCGGCTGGGGTCCAGGCATTCAGGGCTCGCTGCACCTTCTTTTCCTCCCAGTCGGTGGGCGTGGTCATGAGGCCCAGCGTTCGCTTCCCTCGCGTAGAGCTGGCTCTCATGCCTCCCAGCCAAGCTCTTACCCCTCACCCCTGCTGGCCCTGCTCACTCATCTCTTCATCCTCTTTCCATTTGACAAAGATCTCCCCTCCTCCTCTTAGCTAGCTTTTATTTTGCTCATTGTTGTAGTCTGGGTCTCTCATGTAAAAGAAGCCACGAGCTATTTAAGCTCTTGTGTCCGATTTACTTCATTTTCTGT
This sequence comes from Ctenomys sociabilis, assembly GCA_004027165.1. Lineage (NCBI taxonomy): Eukaryota > Metazoa > Chordata > Mammalia > Rodentia > Ctenomyidae > Ctenomys > Ctenomys sociabilis. Next base: position 4,819 of record PVKA01044844.1, read on the forward strand.
GACGGTGTCAAGCAGCATTTCCCACTCTGGAGGTCAGTTCCTCTGTCTCTATCCACTCATACGCTGACGGGCGCATGGGCTGTTTCCAAGATTTAGCTATTGTGAATTGCACTGCTAAGAAACAAACACAAAATAGAAAGGAAGTGAATGCCACTTCTACAAACGCGATATGCCTGGAGCTCTGTAATGTGTGGTTATGAGCCCGTTGGGGACGATGCCTAGGAGGGGGAATGGCTGGGTGGGTGAAAGTTGTGCATCTCCTTACTGATTCCCACCGCGATTGTACCAGCTTACACTCCCATCAGTGATGGGGAACGCTTCCCTTGCCCGTGGCCTTAGCCACCCTTGTTGTCTGACTTCTCGATGGTGGCCTTTCTTTCGGAGCTGCGATGGGGCTCGGCGTGGCTCTGACGCATGCCTGTCTGTGGGCAGTGCCAGTGTGCACACCTGCGCAGCAGGGCTGACAAGCGCTGGGCACTTTGAGCAGGGCTGATGAGGTGATTTCATTTAAATCTCATTTTCTACCTGTTTTCGGAACCGGGGATTAAACTCAAGCCCTGTGCTTGCCAGGGAAGTGCTTATTCCAATAAACCATCTCCCTGGCCCCTTTCACTGAGTTTTTAACCTCACTCTTAGAGCCTTGAGGTTCCCCCTTAATTTCTATTCCACTTAGAAACCATTGGACTCTCTCCCAGGTCCCCCTCAGTGTGACTTCGCTCCCGTTTGTGCCATTTATAATTTATGACAATCAGCAAAAGACCATGGAAGTGTCTCCATTCCTCACAGGAGGGACAAATCCTAGCCTGAGCTGAAGTTAACATCACTTCTGAAAAGTTCGTTTTATTTTTATTTATTTAATATATTTAGTACAGGGTCTACTGGGTTTCACTACGTGGATCAGACTTGTAGTGATCCTGGTGTTTTCAGCCTCTCAAGCGCTGGGATAACAGGAGCGCCACCATGTCCAGTCTCAATTGCAGTCTCAATGTGCCCTGGGAGTGGGGCTGAAAACACATTTTAAAGAAATTCTGAAAATGGGTCAGAGAAGAGGCTCAGGGGAATAAACACTTCCCTTGCAAGCACAAGGACCTGAGTTCAATCCCTGGCTCAACCAAAAAAAAAAAAAAAAAATTAAGAATGAGGCCAGGGAGATGGCTCAGTGAAATAAGTGCGCAAGGGCCTGAGTTCAATTCCCAGCTCCGCCAAAACAGATGAATAGACAAAAAAATAAAAAATAAAAAAAAAAAATAATAACATGGTGAAATGCAAAAGACAGGATTTTTTTTTCCAGACCCAGGAATTGAACTCAGGCCCTTCCGCTTGCCAGGGAAGCATTTATTCCACTGAACCATCTCCCTGGCCCCCAAGACAGGATTTTTAAAAATATGACTTCTCAGTGGAGACTCAGATGGTGGTGCGCACAGAAGGAGGGCCCAGAACCTCTGAGCAGAGGGCAGGCCAGGCACAGCTTATTACTTCCAGACATGGACAGTGGACAGTTTTTACAGGCTATTGTATTTTGGTGTCTCTCAGTAAGTACTAATTAAATGCCTGTTTTTATTGCAGATTTAATTTTTCTTTCTTTCTTTTTTGCACATCTAATTTTTCAAATGCCTATGCATTTCTTAAAGCTGATACTGCTGCTTACACTGACCAAGCTAAGCATCAACTCGGACACAGATATGTCAATCCTGTGCTCTGTATGCAGCACTGCGGGGGGGGGCAGAGGGTCTGGAAGGACACTGTAGCCTGAGTGTGTCATCAAAAACCGCACAGTTTGGGCTGGCCAGATAGCTCAGCAGACTAAAGCATCTGCTTAGGCAGACACAACCTGCAGTCCCAGCCCCACCCCCGGAGTGCGCTGAGATGGTGACTGAGACTGGGCGTGCTGCTGAGAACCTGTAATCCCAGCATGTGGGAGTCTGAAAACAGGAGAATCACTATGAGTTCAGTCTGTGTAGTGAGACCCAGTACACCTTGTACTAAATAAATTTTTAAAAATGCACAACCTGTAATCCAGAACTCAGGAAGCTTAGGTGGGAGGATCACTTCAAGTTCTAGGCCAGCCTGGGCTGGGAAATGAGCTCAAACCCAGCCTGAACCACAGACCCTGTCTCAAAAAGCTTTTTTAAAAATTCTGTGGAAGCTTTAGAGGAGAAACAAGCCACGGCTGCATTTCTAATGGTGACAGGGCATGATGGCTGTTTGTATCATGGGTTCACCCATCTATGTTTCATAGTACCTCTGAGGGGCACATCCCTTTTATTACTACTTCAAAGTCTCATTGTGCTGCTCACTCATCTTGGAATTTTATGTTTTGATCTATTTTTTTGTGAGACAGGGTCTCACTATTTAGCTCAAGGTATCCTCGAATTCAGGATTTTTTTTTATTTTTTTAAGGAAGGAAAGGTTTATTTAGCTCACAGTTACTGGAGGTTTCAGTCCATATTCAGCTGGCTGAAATGCAGAGGGGCACATGGTAGAGAATAGCACTTCATGTGGAGGAACAGCAACAATGGTAACTCAACAATGGCAACAGAGGGCTGGAGAGATAGCTCAGTGGCATAAGTGCCTGCCTGGCAAACCCATAATCCTGAGTTCGATCCCCAGTACCAAAAAGATATACTAAAAAAAAAAAAAATAAATAAAACAATGGCAACAGAGAGAGAGAGAGAGAGAGAGAGAGAGAGAGAGAGAGAATATTATTTTGTAGCATGTGGTACTGAATCCACAGCCTCTTACATGCTAAGCATCAGTGTGCTACAGCCCTTATCTTAAAATCATAGGAGGTGTGTATTGTATGCATATGTATGTATATTCTAAAATTCCAAGGTGTGCATGCATCTGTAATCTCAGCACTTGGGAGGCTGAGGTAGGAACATCTCTGAGAGTTCAATGCCATCCTGGGATTTGCAGTGAATTCAAGGATACCCTGAGCTAAATAGTGAGACCCTGTCTCACAAAAAATAGATCAAAAAATAAAATTCCAAGATGAGTGAGCAGCACAATGCGACTTTGAAGTAGTAATAAAAAGGATGTGTCTCGGATCTGCCCCTCAGGGGTACTATGAAACGTAGATGGGTGAACCCATGATACAACCCCCCCAAAAGAAAACCTTTGAAGCTGGGTGAGATGGCACATGCCTGTAACCCCAGCATTTGGGAGGTTATGGCAGGAGTGAGTCATGCGCCTTCTGTTTGCTGCTCTATTTTTACTGCTAGGACCCTGTCCCAGCCCAGGTCTGGAGGTAGGAAGGGGGCTTAGTGGGAGATCACCCTGCAGTCAGGGGGTGGCTCTGGGAGGGGACTGGGCGGCCTTGGACCACACCCAGGTATCAGATGCTTCAGGGCCACCACCTCCTGCCTCTCACTTCCCAACTCTGAGCCCAGGAGGCTGCTTTCAGAGCTGTCTGGAGACTCAGGGATGGCTGTGATCAGAGAACCCTCCCTGCCTCAGTTTCCCACCACAGGAGGTCAGAGGCGAAAAAGCAGTGTCCAGGTGTGGCGTGTGACATGCTGGTGCTCATGCTCACTCCACCTTTTTTTTAAAGACAAGGTCTTGCTATGTAGTTCAGGCTGGCCTTGGCCTCACAGCGCTCCCCCGTTCTCAGCCTCCAGAGTGCGGCGGGGCAGGGGCTTTGTGCACCCTCCTTACCCGCAAGGACTTCAGCCCCTGCCCTCCTGTCACCAGGATTGTCCTCTCAGACTCTTTCCTCTGTGCCTTCTCTCTTAGCAGGTCCCTGATTGCTTCCGCCTGGTGTTTGAGACAGCCTCTGCCTAGGTAGCCCAGGCTGGCCTCAAACTCATGGTGATCTTCCTGCCTCAGCCTCAGAAAGGCATGCACCACAGTCCGGAGGATACCGGTTATTGGTCATCTGCAGGAAAACAAACAACGGCCCCTCTGTGGGCAAAGGGGTGGGTGACGCCCTTATCCCGCTCCCACCCACAAGGCCCTTCTGGCCTCCTGGACCTCCGGCCCTGGCACTCGCTGTCCAGGTCACCGCACAGTGGTGCGGTGCCCAGCACGTCGCCCTCATTTCACCCAGCTGCTAGTCTGATTCTCCTGCGGAGCCGCTCACGGTCAGGCTTGGGTCCCTCTGGAACTCTGTGGGGCCCTGGAGGCGGGAGGCTGAAGACAGCCCCACCTGTCTGGACCCGGGCCTCTGTGGCCTCCAGACTGTTCAGCTGGAGCATAACAGTGAGTGAGCCAAACTATTGATGAGCTATTAGTGGTACAGGTGGCCCTGCCTGTAAACCCAGCTCCGGCAAGGAAGGCTGAAGCAGGAGGACTGCCGGGAATAAAAGACAGTCTGTGCTGTAGAGCGAGATGGTCTCAAACATACAAATGAAAAACCAGGGGGAGGGAGGGGGCTGTGCGGGGAGAGCCCCTTAAAAGCTGTGCAAGTGCTTCTGCAACCCAACCAGAGCTCTGAGCTCTCCTGCCTGTCTTTCCACAGCTGGCCCAGGCTCCAGGCAGTGCTGCCCAAGAGGTGTTCACGGAGCCGAGGCCCTGACCCCTACAGCCGCAGCCCTGGCACCTGGCTTCACCAGGACGGGACACTGGCCTAGCACATAGAAAGCCCTGGACACTGGCCCAGCAGGCATCGGGCTCTGGGCGGGTCCTCAGCTCCCCAGAAAAGAAATTCACAGCAAGAACAACCAGGAGGATGCCCCAGCCCTCTGGGCTGTCAGAATGCCACAGAGTATATGTGACCTCAGGAGAGCTGCTTACTAACACTGAACTCACTATGGAGCCCAGGCTGTTCTCTAGCGTGTGGCAGTCCTGCCTTAGCCTCCCATGTGCTGGTATAACAGATATGCACCACCCGGCGGGCTTCAAATGACACGAGCCCTGAGCCACCAGGACAGAATGTGGTACCCTCTCCCTGCTTCTGGCCTATCCCCCCTTCTTTCCAAGGTGCACAGGGCTGCTCTGCTATAACCTAACAGCTCTTGTTTGGTTCAGCCCCACGCCCTTGCCAACACGCAGGCTGGAGGCAGCTTTCCCTGGAAAGGGAGCTCCTGGGGAAGGTCCTCACCGCCACAGAGGGCCCGGATGACAGAAGACTGGTAGTCATTGCTTCTTGCAGCCTTGCCTGCCTGGTGCCTGTAGGGCGCGCTCCTTCGAGTAGCCTCCACCATGGGCGCTGAGACCAGCAGTCTCTGCACTCCAGGGCCCAGATGGGGGTATGAGAACGTTGGGGCCCAGAGCCTGTGTGTGCACAAGTGCAAGTGTGTTGTATTCACGCTCATATACTAGGGAGAGTGTCCAGGGTCTTTGCAGAGCTAAGACTACACCCCCAATCCTGGTTTTTGTTGTGGTTTTTTTTTTTTTTTTTTTTTTAAGTTACAGGCAGGGTCCTGCCAAGTTGCTAAACATCCCTATCTGGGCTTGAATTTATAAAAGTTCCTGCCTCAGCCTCCCCGAGTGCTGGGGTCTTAAGCCTGGGTGGCCACACCTGACTCCCTGACAGCTGGCTCTATGAAGGCAGCTGAAAGACCTCAGCAGGAGTTCCTCTTTCTTTGCTTTGGCCACTCCCTGGAGACTTTCACAATGGGGCTGAGCCCACTTTCTGGAAAGCCCTGAGGTCTGTGGGTCTAAGTTGACTGAACAGTGCTGGGAGGGGTGATTCTGAGAGGCCCTCCTGATAGCCCCGTGCCTGGGGGAGCAGATGTTGAAAGGACAGGTGGGGGTTCAGGAATGGATGCGCCCAGAGACACTGGGTCTCTTTCACAATCTGGCCTCGGGCTGGTCCTGTGACTGCTGCTAAAGCAAGAACCTCCCCAGAATTCTGAGTCCTCCCCCCACCCCCACCCCCCGGCCCCCAGCTGGGAATTGGGCCCTGGGCCTCAATTCCCTGAACCTCCTCCAGGATTTGTCATCTTTCAGTGCAGGGGACTCAGGAACCCTCAGGGGGTGGGGGGAGTCTATGAGGCAGCTCCATTTTAGGGCTAGGCAGAGGGAGAACCCTCAAGGGTCGAGCTTCCTTTGGTGGTTTTTATTTTCAAACTATAAAATATGGAAAAGAAAACTAGAACAACGTAACACTAATTTTTTTTTGCAGTTAGAAACTCAGTTACCTCGTTTATTAAAAATGCTAACGCTTCTAGCTATGGCACCCTTGTAGTCTCAGCACTCAGGAGGCTGAAGCAGGAGGATTGCGTCGAATTCCAGGCCAGCCTGGCCTCCATAGTGAGATCTTGTCTGAAAACAAAATAACAACGCATTCCCAGGGCTCAGTAGCGAGCACAGCACTGGGGGACTCTCCTGGGCGTTTCCCTGCCTCTTCCTTTCCATGCTGAGTCTTGTGTGACCACGGGCTGACGTCAGCGCTGCAGTAATCGCTGCAGTAACTTCAGGAGGGAGGCCGGGGTATCTCCCATCCAGATGGAAAGAACAGAGCCCGCCAGGGAGAGATAACTTCAGGTCACGGAGGCAGCCAGTGAAGGCAGCTCTCCAGATGCAGGGGACCAACCAACCAGGGACAGAGAAAATTCGGGAACAAAAAAAGTCCGTACTGAGCTTCACTTTGTCTTGGTGCCTTAAGGGCACAGCGTGGCAGCTGTGTACCCAGCTCTTACATCCTGGCACATGCTGGGATCCTTTAGAGAGGAGTAAAGTATGGGAGGATACTGGGCATGGTGGTGCATGCTGGAGCCCTGATCCTCAGGAGGCTGAGGCAGGAGGATATCTGCAACTTGGAGGCCAGGCTAGCTTCACAGTCGGTTTAGAACCAGGCTGAACTGTGTAACAAGAAGGTTAAAGAAAAAGAAAAAGAAAAAAAAAAAAAAAAAAAAAAAAAAAAAAAAAAAAAAAAAAAAAAAAAAAAAAAAAAAAAAAAAAAAAAAAAGCAACAAATCAGAAGAGTCCAGGACTATTACATGACTCCAAATTTCAAACTTTTGACCTCAACCTGTATTTTATTAATATGTGTATTTATTTATTTTTGTCTTTTTGAAAACAGGGGCTCACTATCCAGTTCAGGCTGGCATCGAGCTCATTCCGCAGCTCAGCCGGGCCTCAGACGGCAGTGATCCTCCTGAGCGCGGCTTTTGGGCTGGCCGCAGTGCGGTGGAGGCTGCTGGGGCCCCTGGACTTCCGCGCCAGGACTGGAGCGCTAAGCAGAGCGCAGGGGCTCGCCCCCCGGCTGGTGCGGCCGCACCCCTGTGCGGGGCCCTGGAAACTCCGCTTGGAGTGCAGAGTCCAAATTTGAGTGCCTGTCCACTCCTTATCTGCGGGGCGATCGCAGGCAGCGTCCTTCCCAAGCCTCTGCTTCCTCTTTCCTCCACCATGGAGAGAGTGCGAGGCCACCACGCTGCGGGAGGATGGTGGAGATAATGCGCGCAGCCGTGCTTTGCCCAGGGCCTGGCCTGTAGAGAACCCTCTGCCTTATCATCCCGGCCATCATTTGGCAGATAGGCTGCAGAGCTCATTCCTGCATTCAGCAGCGAGTGACTCCACGGGCGTGGTGGTGCACGCCTGTGATCCCAGCACTAAGGAGGCTGAGGCAGGAGGATCACAAGGTTTGAGACCAGCCTGGGTCACATAGCCAAACCCAATCCCCCAAAAAAATAAACAAAAAAGTCAGTGACTGAGGTAGGGCACACCACTCTGTGTGAGGCGAGCTGCACAGCATGCTGATGTTATAGCACACCTTCTAAAGGCTTAAATATCTATGTTTATGAAAGCACTAGAAATATTTGTATAGAAAAAAATCTGTGTAGAACGAAGTTTGCCCCTTTGCTTTTTTTTTTTTTTTTTTTAGTGGAACCGGGGATTGAACTCAGGCTCATGTGCTTGCCTTGTAAGTGCTTATTCTACTGAGCCATCTCCCCAGCCTCTACCCTTCTGTTTTTTGTAGCTCTTTTCTTTATGTCTTTCTTTCCCTCTTTCTTTTTGTGAGCCAGAGTCTTAACTTGCTCTGCAGCCTCCAGCTAAGATGCTCTGCCTCAGCCTTCCAAGTGCTGGGGTCACAGGCATGCGCCACCACACCCAGTTAACAGTACTGCGCTGGGGTAAACAGTATTTACTTGGAGCCTGGTTTCTAGGGTCACTTATCAGCTGGGTGACCTTCAGCTTTTTTTCTAATCTGTAGGTGGGGGAATAATACCCACTTGGGGTTGTGGGGATCTCCTGAGATAACAAAATGCTTTGAAAACTCTAATCTTTTGGAGGACTGCAGGAGAAAGAACTTGGATTTCAGAGTCTAAAGATCCAGATTCCGGCTCCACCAGACAGGAGACAAAGAGGCCGAGATAAGGAGCAGCGTGTGGGAGCTGGGGGCTCCAGGGTGAACCCCCGGAGCTAAGCCCTGCTTTGTGAGGGCTTTGTCCCACAGGAGCACGAGTCTTTACAAGCCCAGCTTCGCTGCATCATCAGACCTAAAGAATCCGGAGATCAGATTGCAGAGCCCCCCCCCCCCAAGAGGAGGCGCACCACAAGGCTTGGAGCAGAGCTGGGATCGCAGGGCTCCTGGCTGGAGGCTGAGGGGGCCACCCAGGTGCAGGCCAGGGTCTCAGGAGGACTAAGGGGACACCCTGCTCCCACTGCCCAGTGCAGGAGCCAGGACTAGAGGCACAGTAGCAGCATGGGGTGACAACTGTGCACAGTGACAGACACACACGCAGAGCAGTGCTGCACATAGCAAGCGGCATACAGGTAGGAGATGAGCAGGTTTCCAAGGCAGCAGATTGCACAAGTGGGCGCCTTCGGCTGGGGCTTCACTGTGTACCCACACTGCACAGTTGAAAGTTTATACTGAGTTGGGTGCCATCGCGCTTCTTTTTGTTCTTTTTTAGACAAGGTCTCAGTGTATAGCCCAGGCTGGTTTCAAATTCACCCCCATGCTCCTGCCTCAGTCTCCCTAGGCTTTATTTTAATAAAAACGGGGAGAGATAAGAACAGCTAGGATGTGTTATGTTCATGTATCAAAAGTCTCCAAGTTGGAGGGCCAGCCAAATAGCTCAGAGGATTAAAGCATCTGCAAGCAGGGGCCAGGGGTTCTATCCCCAGGCCTGCTCTGCTGGCCCAGCCCCTAGGGCATACTGAGATGGCAATTGAGACTGGGCGTGGTGGCTCACATCTGTAATCCCAGCTCTTAGGAGGATGTAAACAGGAGGATCATTGTGAGTCTGATCTAGTAGTGAGACCCTGAACATCCTGTAGATCCTTCCCTAAAATACAAAAAAAAAAAGTCTCCAATTTGTATGTAATCATCATGTACCAAGAAAAATATTTAGAAGATAATCAAGGGTCAGGAGATGGCTCAGTGGAATAAGTGCTACCCTGGCAAGTGCAAGGCCCTGAGTTCAGTCCCCAGTTCCACAAAAATAAATAAATAAATAAATAAATAAATAAATAAATAAATAAATAAATAAATAAAATCAGAGCAGAGGGTAGGATAAGCCTTATTTTACAGATGAAGAAATAGGCACAGAGAGGTAAACCAAGTCATGTAAGACCATGTAAGGAGCAGAGTGGAAATTACAGTGTAATTTTCCTGGCTCTCAGATGTGATTTTCCACCAAGAATAAGGTGGAAATAAGTCAGGCCTGGAATAGTGCATCTGACCTCACCTCTTCTTTTCTCATATGTATATTTTGGCTCTAGAACATAGCTTGAGCCCAGTGCCACTGTGACTTGAACAACTCAACAAGCAAGGGCCATAACTGTAGCCTGGAACCCAGGCTACCATTGCCATAGCCACCCATAGTAATTATAATCCAGTTATGTGTTACTCTTGGGAGAGACACTTGCAGCTCTGCTCCATTACAGGAAGGTTTAGGCAACTCTCACTGCGTGCTAATGAGCAGTGACACCTTTTCATAAGCGTCAGTGTAATTTGAAAGTGTTCATTCAATGGGACATGGATGAGCATACCCATGATCCCAGCACTCAGGAGGCTGAGGCAGGAGGATCACTCAAGGTCTAGGCTACCTAGTGAGCTGGAGGCCAGCCTGAACCATAAGGAGACTCTGCCTCAGAAAATCACACACACACACACACACACACACACACACACACACACACACACACCCTGAGAGATTCTGAGCTGTTGTGCTTGTCGTGCTGGTAGTGAGCCCACTGCTACTCTTAGGAGAAAGAGCTAGGCCTCAGGTGAATCTGAAAAGGGGAGGAGAGGGACAGAAGGGACAGCTTTGGGGGAGGGGCCCCCTGTACCCCCTGCCCCTCTCCTGTGCTGGGTGGGGAGAGGGTCTGTACTCACACAGGGGACCAGAGTAACTTTCAGTCAGATTTTTTTTCCTTGAGAGACAAGTGCTTCAAAATGCACAGGCCTAGGGTAGGTGGCCACCCCACCTCCCTCAGCCTGTGACCCTGTGACCGGATGGATATGCAGATGCTGGGGGCAGGAAGGCGAGCCCAAGTTCACTCCCTCAGGCAAAGGAGGAAAGGTCCGGGCGCAGGAAGGACTGGGCCAAGCCTGGACCTGTCTTTTTTTTTTTTTTTTTTTTTTTTTTTTCTTGAAACAGGGTCTCAGTATGGAGCCCAGGCTGGCCTGGAACTTGTGGCAGTTTTCCTGCCTCAGCTTCCCTGGAGCTGGGATTCCAGGCGAGCACCACTACTTGTTTGGATCTGTCTGTTATCTCCATATGTGTCCCCAACCCATTCCTTCAGTGTTGAGGGCCTTGCACCCCTGGTGAGACAGTGACTTGAGGGGAAGGGGCCCTCTGTGTCTTCAGAGCCAGCTTTGAACAAATTCTTTTTTTTTTTTTTGTTTTGCCAAAATAAGTAGCCTCTTTTGATTCAGTTGGCAGTGAGCCTGAGCCAATGGACTCATGTGGCCGGGACCAGCGCCAGCAGCCTGCTGAGGGTGGTCGGTGTCAGAGCCACCCCAGCCCTTCTCTGACCTGTGGCTCAGTGATGCCGGTGCAATGGTACCTGCCTGTGAAGCTGGCATCGAGGGAGACTGAGGCAGGAGAGTCACAGTTGATGTCTCACTGGGGTTAATCTCCTCAGACCTGGGTTGGGCAGATGGCTCAGTAGAATAAGCACTTCCCTGGCAAGCACAAGGGTCTGAGTTCAACCCTGGGTTCCACCAAAAAAAAAAAAAAAAAAAAAAAAAAAAAAAAAAAAAAAAAAAAAAAAA
>PVKA01044846.1:0-15912 GCA_004027165.1 Ctenomys sociabilis
TCCACCAGCAGCTGGAGGACCTGCAGGCCTGCCTGACCCAGGAGGCGGGGCTGGAGCAGGCTGCCCTGGTGCATGAGGCCCCCAGGCTGGCTGTGAGGAGGTACTTCCAGAGGATCGCTGTGTACCTGAAGGAGAAGAGATACAGCCCGTGTGCGTGGGAGGTTGTCAGAGCAGCAATCAGGAGAGCCTTCTCTTCAGCCGCAACTTTCTGCGGCAGAATAAAGAGTAAGGAGTGAGTCCAACTGGATCATGAACTGATTCTTGCTGACCAACATACTGTACTATACTTGTGCAAGCTCTGAAATTATGATGACTCTCATTTATGCTGCAATCATACGAAATTTGAATTGTTCCATGTTTTCATGAATACTCGACAGCACTGTCTTTCTCTGTAAGCATTATTCCTTTCCAGATGACTATGCCAATGTATTTATTTATTTATCTACTTAATTCCTAATATATTTATTTAATTATGCATAAAACTTAAATTATTTTTGTATTCTTAATGTTATGGAAAACTTTATATTATTTTCAATATGGAAAAATATGTCCCTTATGGGTAAATTGTCATTTACTTCTTGCATTAAATTTTCAACATAGAAAATTTGTTGTAAGTGCTTATTCTTGAGTGTACCACATGTTATTGTGCATTCTTACATAACAGTGGAAACAGCACCCATTTTCTCATTGTCATACTCAAAATATAAGGAAAACCAACCATCTTATGGGCAGTGAATGTAGACTCAAAGAAGTGAGTTCACTCAGCATCCGCGGTTCTGGAGTTGATTCTCAGAACTGCCAAAAAATAAGAGTAAAAGAAAATACACTCACTTCCTGTAAACCAGTTTATACATTGTCCTCAGGCCATGTAGTTTAATATCTAATGAGGTTGTGGTTTATATATATTTTAGTTTTTCAGGTTGAAAAAAATGTACATCTATAGAAATACATAGTTAACACTAGTTATGTAATTTATAAAAAGGAAATCCCCCAAAATTCTCTCAGAAAAATGTATACTGTGGCCTGATAGACCATTGACTAGTATATACCTAAGTTAATGCCCACCATTATTTGAATATAAAGCCTTTTAATATACAAAAAGGGAAGTTTCTGGATATTTATTTGTGGTTACTAAAATCCCAGCAGAAAAGGTGGTCAAAGAGGGAGGGATAAGAGGGAGAAAAAAGACAGAAGAGTGATTCTAGAGCCCTTCAGCTTTCAGAGGGAAGGCAGAGAAGGGTCAAAAAGATTCAGTGTTGGGAGAGTCTTACATTAGAAAATAATAAGTGAGAATATCGGTACAAGTGTATTTAAGAAAACAAACTCACTTAGAAGAGAAATTTGCGTTTAGGAGGAAGTGGACTGCAGCTACACTGTACACCAGGGAGATTACTGGCAGTTGCTTCATTAGTGAGAGTTGACTTGCCCCGATTAATAAACAGAAAATATGTTGGAAGACATAGAAATAAAAGCTGGTGGTTCTGAATTGGAAAAGGAAATAAGAAACGTATTTGGGTCATATTTTTTGTGAATGGTTGTCCCAGTTTTGCAATATAAATTTTTTTCAGGATAGAATATGAATAATTCATTTTTTGTCCAATGCTCTTAATATATTCTACATACTGATTTTAAATTGTGTCATATATTATTATTACTGTTATTATTATTATTATTATTAGTGTATTTGATATAGTGTCTCCCTATGCTGCTCAGACTCGTAGTGATCCTCCTGTTTTCAGCCTTCCCAGCCCTGGGATTACAGGCACGCACCACCACGCCAGGACTCAGGGCTGGCTCAATGCACTCAGGCCAGGGCTGGCGTGATACGTGGTGCTGGGAATTGAAACTGGGTCCTTATGCTTGCCTCAGCAGGTACTTTGTCCACTGAGCTGTCTCATTGGCCTCATGTGGCATAATGTGAAAAATTATGATGTTAATTTTTCATTGTTCTAGATATACTACATTGAATGTAAATAATCCACTTAGTTTTTGTTAAATTGGGAGGCATAGCAGAAAACTTATTCTACCCTTCATGAAAATAGCTCATTACTGCTGCTGATGTAATGATGTATAGAATTATTTGCTTTATTGAATTTATTTGCTTATATCATATGACACTGGTTTACTCTGGTAGCTTTATCATATATTTCATTTTCTGGTACACCTGGATATGATAAAAATCCTACTGTATTAGTTTTTGTAATTTTCCTGATCATATGACACAAACATATGGGAAGCTAATAGTAATTAAATTATTATAGACATAGAGATGGAAACTTCCTTTCTAAAATAAAAGTGAGAAACTTAATCTGAAAAGCTCTTTCTAAAAACTGAATGTGAAGATATCAAGGCCAGCTGAAAATAAAACAAAATATGGAAATCTGTAAAGCAAGAGAGAATTGTGTATACTTATTGAGTAATAGATTTAACAATTATAGAAGAAATTCAGAGTACCAAAAACTTCAAATATCACTCATGAATCAGAATAAAATATTTTAGTCTGAAATTCCAAATTTCCAAGCCTTGGTTTTTCTTATACAAAACAGATCCAAAATGTTTGTAGAATTGTAAATATTAAGTAAATTCACACCCAGCCACATTTGAAAGAACTTAACCTAGTCTGTTTCTTAGACTAATCTTTCATATATGGCAGGCATTTTCCCATTTTTTCATGTATATGATAATACTGTCTTTTAAAAATTCTGAAGATCTGTGCCTTACTTTGGACCTTACAGCAGGAGCTGACCTCTAAAAGAATCTGCCCAAAGAGACAGAATTTTGTCATGAGTTCTAAAGAAGTGTCCTATTCATATTCAGCCAGAAAATGGTTACTTGCCTAAATATCTGAAGCCAGGAATAAATATCTAGATGAAAATGCAGAAGCCAGGCTACGCTCACTCAGTGAGTCCCTGGCCCCCAGCGTTTCTGCACACGTGCAAGTAGCAACACACTTTGCTTCCTCCCCCAGTAGACTCTGCGTGGCACTGGGTCTTTCTCCCTGCACTTTCCTGTGCAGTCACAGGGCTGCGTTCTATTGTCTCGTGGTGAGACCACTGGCAGAGACACAGTTAACGTGCCTAGGTCTTACAGAAACGGTTGCAAGAGAAACTCTCCTTGATTTCCTTTGAATGTGATATAATAGAAACTAACTAAAACAAAACAAAAAACAGGGTCCAGTGCATTTGGCTAAGGAAAACTGTCAGAGAGGACAGTTCCCTGGTTGCTAAGTGTGAAAAGAGTCCAAGAAGAGGGGCAGTTTTCTGATTTAGGTGCAAATCCTACCACAACATGGAGATTTTTCTCTTGTAGCCATAACAAGGCTTATTTTTTTGACCTTTTCTTAGATATTTTGTAAAGATATTTATGAGAGTTATGAACTGAGTCATGTCTTTTTCAGTAGCTACAAAAAAAGAAAAGAGAAAAGAATTCTGGGATGAGTTTTATCTTCCTTTCACATGGAAGATAAATCTGACTTGCTTAATCAGTCAGGAAATAGCTGCATTTAGACATCATTATGAAGGAAGTTAGTCTTCTAGCCTGAAGTGAAATGTGTATAATATTACCTTGTGGATTCTGATGTCTGGCACTGTCCCGCCTTCTCTATTACACTTATCTCTATTTTTCAGGATTACATTCTTTGTTTCCAAATCACAGTAATCATCTCATCTCTCTAGAAATCCCCACAGTGCCCCCCTCATTCTTTTCTCTGTAACCTGCCTTGCACAGCACATGCCTGTTTTGTCTTCCCTTGTGGTTTCCGCCCAGGCATTGCCCCTTAAGAGTACAAAGCCACCGATTAAAAGCAAAACTGCAGTGAAAGTTCTGGGTTTTTCAATAACTTCTACATAAAGGATTCTCTTTTCCTTCTGATCCATGTGTTTGGAATCGTTGGAATGGCATTACAATGATTTAAGACTGTAGCTGAAGATAATAGAAGACAGGATTCATTGTGCACCAGGTTCTCAGGAGTTACAGAGGATGCTTACCAACTGCTGGCCTGACAGCATGGACACCCAGGGCCCTGTATGGACATCCTGTTTATGCAGATGTCTGTCTCTTTGCACTGACATTTTTTGTTGCTGTTGTGTTGTTCATTTGTTTGATTGTGGTTTTAGAGATAAAAAACAAGTTGTTTTGTTTTATTTTTTCATGGAAAGCTCTGACTTAATACTGGTACAAAACCGTTCCCTTCGTTTGAGCATCTTAAAAACAAGAAATCCTTCCAACCTCAGGCAGGTCCTGTATTCTTTGGTCAGTGGACAGCTCTGTGAGAAGAGGAGGTTCTGAACCTATCTCTTATCTTCTGTCTGATCAGGGGCCAAAGTCTTGAAGCAGCACCACCTTAAAGATCAGCAGGACACTTAGAGAGCTTGCCTGCCTGCCCGGGTTTGACCTGTAAGGGAAACCAGGGCGAAACCTCCAGTGGGGTGGTGAATTGACCCTTTTCTAAGAGTGAGTGGTCCACATCACAAGCTCTTTCATGTTACTGGATCCTGTCTCTTTAATTTATGATCAGGAGTGTCTCATTATTATTGTGCATTAGAAGCACACTTGTATCAGTGCCACTCAGACCTTGTCCTTACAAAGAGCACAGACACAGTAGAAGAATTTCCTGGAATACAAGGATTATCAGCTGACACCTGTGGTTGGGTAGAAGTGAGGAGTGTTAAGGTGATCTGGATGCACTTGTAGGAAGTGAGTGTGAATTGCTCAGACAGCAGGCAAGGGCTATACTTGAGCTGGGATCTCTGGATCTGCCTGAGGTGAGAGACCCAACCTTTAGGATGCTTCTATCTGTTGATGCATCAATAGGTTCTAATTTGCATATGAAATGATTTTTGTGTCTAGATTTTTTTTTTTTAATGTATTTAGGACAGGGTCTACCTGAGATCAAACCCTGGCTACTGTGCTCTGCCTAAGCATGTGCTTTAATCTGCCCAGCTGTCTGGCCAGTCACTGTGTCTTGGTTTTCCTTTCTCTTCCCTCACTTGTGATGGAGTTAGTTTAGGAACAGGACAACCTGGGCACTTTTTTTTTAAACTTAGTACTTTTCCAATAGTACAACCCTAGCATTCTTTGCATACTGCTTCTTTTACAAAGTAATTTTCTTTAGGTAGTATTTTATATTATATACAAAGGCTTTATGAATTGGCTCCATGCTTTCACCTTGACCTGAAATTGTCTATGAACATATCTTGTTTCCTATTCCCAGCTCATTAATTTGTTCCATATTCAGCAGAATTGGAGAACTGAGGAGCAAAGCTGAAGGAAGCTGATGGGGTAGAATGAGCAAAGCACCACCTGCTTACCTCACACTCCCCTCCTGGAGCCAGGCCTTACCCTCGCTCGCCACTCCAGCCCTCCACAAGGGAGTCCACCTAAGAGGGGTGAGCAGAGTCAGGGAAGAGCGCTCCTGAAGAGAGCTGCTCTGGCACTACGTCCTGGCTTTTCCTACATCTGTGCTGAGTTGCAGTCTTAGGCCTGAAGAAAAACAAAGTGTGACCTGTGTTTCATGTCTCATGCACACAGCAAGGAAGTCAACATCAACACAATAACAAATGAAGTTTATTTCAGATTTCAGAAATGTTTGCAAAGCTGAAATAATGTCTACTAAAAAATTTTAAAAGTCCACAAGTTGTGAGGGAAAATCATCTATTTATCTTGGGGATCATGGACAGCTGAGACAACCATGCTAATGTGATGACTGTCAGAGTGAATAACAGGTTGAGTGAGAGACAATTCTAAATCCTCTCTAAGTCTCCTGTGTTAGCCTCAGGAATTTCACAGGAAATGCGTGTTTAGCACCTTATGGTAAACATTGAACAATCATAGTTGAACTTGGCAAATAAATCTTATGTAACTATTGGAGACATAATAATTGTAATTAAATAACTCTTCCACTTAGACAAAATATATTTTGGCAGTCTTCTGAGAGCTGCAGACAGTGGAACAAACAAGGAGGAGGTCAACATTGAGACATTTTAGGGATAGGGATAAGGTCCTTATCAAGTTTATTTACTTTTTCAACAAAGAAATGCTTCTCTCTTCAATAGGGAGCTCTAAAGTAATCACAATGCAGTGACTTCACTGTGAGGGAGTGACTCTTATGGGTGATGTGCTAGAGTACCAAGTGTTACTAGGTGTGCTAAGCACTTGTGTGTGAGGTAGTGCTGCGGTGGTAACATTATCTTGTAATTAGAATCTATACACATGTATACAACTATAAAGAACCAGGATTGATTGGTATAGCTGGAAGATCACCGTGGCTCTTAATAAGAACAGGGTACATAGAAGGAGCAATATCTACATTAATCTTGATTTTATGTCTCCCGTGAAGCACAACCACATGGCTCTGTGTGAATCTGTATCTTTTTTTAAGTTTAATTTAATTTTATTTTGATAAGTGAAAACAAAAGCAAGAACAAAAATCAGAAACAAAGACTGAAACAGGGTAACACGCACCAATACATATGCTACAGATTTTCAAAACAAGAATAGTTAATGATGGTTGATATACCATCTATTTTAATCATCAACTCTATTGCTCAGATTAACAGATGTATAGTTATGAAAGATTGGACATATGATTGCATATTACTGCTTGCTTTGTAAAAACCTTAACTTTCTGTTCTTGTATTTCTTTTTTATTTTACTCTTTTCTTAAATTTTATTTTAAAGAAAGTATAGTAATAATTGATATGAGATTAAAAATGGTATACATTTAGAAGACCAAGATGACAGGTATTCAAGCATGGTCTTTGTATTACACATTGCTGTCCTGCTTGTAGTTGCTTAGATTGCAAATACCATACAGAGTTACTCAAGGTGAAAATTCTACACATTAACTGCTGTTTTAAAAATCTGATGGAAATTCTTAGTACAATCACCTACCCCATCCTGTGTATATACTTGAATGTTTTTATCCTACCTTTTTTCCTATCTTTTCTCCTTTCTCTGTTTTCATTATTTCAAATGTGCTTTTGAAGGAGTAATCATTAGGTTCTCTTGTGACAAGAACAGAGCCGCACTGCCTTCTCCATTGTAAAGCTTTATCTGTCTTGAATGGTCTAGTAAATCCCTCAACAAACACAGAAACTCATAGAGCAAAGGGAGACTGATTTTCAATGTGATGTAACTGAGGAAAAATGCAGGCTAGGATCAGGGCAGCATTTACATTCCTAAAGTAAAAAATAATATTTATATATGAAAAAATTGCATATGTGTGGATCAGTATATATATATTGATTTATATATATATATATATTGATTTTATATATATATATGATTTCTGTGTTTAATATATATATATATAATATTTATAGCTTAAACTTAGAAATCATATATATTATATATTATATGACTTCTAGGTTTAAGCTACAAATATTTTCAGTGGAACTGAAAACTTACCAACCTATTTAAATTCACATAAATGAAGTTTGTGGAAGGGAAAGACTCTGCTCTTATTGCAAAAGTACTAACTTAGCCTTTGAACAACAACAACAACAAAAAAACCCAAAAATCAGAAATCTAAGTAAGGGTGCAAAAAAAAAAAAGCATTTAGAAAGTGAAGATTGTATTCCTCACTTAAAAGGCATACACAATTCCAAAAGTCCAAGGTTCACTCAGACACTGCTCAGCCAGGCCAGCAACAGCTGGCCCGGCCTATGGCCCTCCCGCTTTCTGTGCTGACCGCCCTGATGCTGTGCTGCTGCGGGCTTGCTGGCTGTTTGGGCTGTAACCTGCCCAGGAATTCTGTTTTGCTTAGCAGGAAGACTTTTGTGCTGCTGGGACAGATGAGAAAAATGCCCCCATTCTTGTGTCTGAAGGACAGAAGAAACTTTCTATTCCCGCAGAAGATGATGACTAGCAACAAGTTACAGAAGGCCCAGAGTGTGTCTGTCCTGAAAGAGATTTTACAACAGATTCTCACCCTCTTCAGCACAGAGCTCGCTTCTGCTGCTTGGAATACAACTGTCTTGTACAAGCTTCGCATTGTGCTCCATCAGCAGCTGGAAGTCACGAAGACCTGCTCGGTGCGTGTAGAGGGAGAAAAAGAATCTGTCCTGGCAACTGAGAACACAATCTTGGCCTTGCGGAGGTATGTCCTGGGCATCCGCCTCTACTTGGAAGAGAAGAAATACAGTGATTGTGCCTGGGAAATTGTCAGGGTAGAAATCTCCAGAGCTTTCTCTTCCTCAGCAAAATTGCAAGAGGGGATAAGAAGGAAAGATGGATCTGTGGAGAGAGCTCAGCAGTCTAGGTGCCTGCGTAGGCAAGTACAAGGCCCCAGGTTCGATCCCCGGTACCGCATGCCATACCGGCCATACCCCAGGTGTGCCAAGCCAATCACCAAGACCAGGCATGGTGGCGCATACCTATAATCCCAGCTGTGGAGGCTGAAACAGGAGGATCATTATGAGTCTGAGCTGCATAGTGAGACCTTGTAGCAAATACATAACAATTTTTTAAAAAACGAAAGAAAGATAAAGACCTGCTGTCATCCTGAGGTGATTCTTATTGACTAATCTGACATATCACATTGTGCTCATGTCTTTGGATATGCAAGAGATTTTTAATTATTATTTGATGCAGAATTTTCAAATTATTTAAAAGAACACCTTACCAGTAATGTCAGGCAAGTATATGTTAAATATATTTTTGCCTAGGAGCACAATTATTTTAAATATGTTGACTGTATTATTGCTTATTATTTATATTTATCCATTGCTGCATTTTGTGATGTTTATAATATTTATATAAATCATAAGATATTCATTTTATGCTGCAATAAAGTTTATAAACTGTATTTACCTTTTTATTTAATTATGTTACAATTTTAGTTAAAAATTCTTTATAAGAAAGCCTCTTCAGTTTGCTTATTAACAGTAAAACACAAATCCATGTATTCTTATTTTTAAAATCAAATTGGTTGTAATATTTGTTTAGTTATAATTCATTCCAGTCACATCATGTGAATTATGTATAATAGATTATAAAATATAATAACATAAATATATTATTATATATAAACAATAAATAATGTAAATAATAATAAATACTATAAATATATTATTATATAAGTAATAATATATAAAATATAATAATGTATAACAGATTATAAAATATAATTTATTTTATAATTAAAATAGGTTATAAAATTTTTGTTAAGAAATACAGGTATAAAAGGTTAACAATTCCTACTCTATTTAAACTTTCACTCTTCAAGGGAAGAGACATAGAAGCTTAGCTATGTAATTTAACTTATAGGAAATACTACAAAAAAAAAGAAAAATGATGTTCATCCACCAACATTTTACCTACAAAGGTGATGGAATGGAAAGGAAAATACTAACTGTCCTTTCTAAGGTACCTGGGAGACATGAAAGTACAGAGTTCTTGTTGGCAATTGCATGTACAAATCTAGAAACAAATATATATACAAAATTATGCAAGAGAATTTATTAGGATAGGCTCATAGGATCAGAAGCTGGAGAGACCAAAATGGTCATTGAGGAATCAAAGTCAGAAGAATCCAGTACGCTGCAGGGCTGGAGAATATATTAGCTATCTGGGCCAAAGTGTTGGAAATGGTAGAATAAGAGAGATCAAGGATGCAGAAGCAACCCAAGCTTGATGGCCCAAAAGCTCACTGTAGAGTTCCAAGGGTGAGTATGGGTTGGAAGCCTGGAGAAAGTATAGGCCAGTGTTGGAAGGTGATGGCAAAGACTGAGTGCTCCAGAAATGAGCACATTTCTTTTTATTTTATTGTATTGTATGATTTTATTTTATTTTATTTTGCAGAACTGGGGATTGAACTCAGGCCCCTGTGCTTGCCAGGGAAGTGCTCATTCTACTGAGCAATTTCCCTAGCCTCACATTTCTTTTTCTTTTTCTTTTTTATTTCATCCAGCCTGTTGCTACCCTTGTCCAGGGTATGTTCCCCCCCTTACCTTTAGTTTGCTGGCCTACACATCAAACATCCATGGACATATGTAAAACTGTGCTTTATAATCTGCTTGATGTTTCTTAAGCATTTCAAATTGATCATTCGTGATTAGTGGTCACTCCTGTGGGCCAATGATACTACTGCTGTTCTTCTCCACTGCCATCTATTTTTGTGAGTAGGAATGACCTCAGAGTCAAGGTCTAGTGTTCATATTTCAGAAACAGTGATCAGATGTTTCCTCTTGTCTGACAAACAGAAATTACTTTGGTCTTCTATTAGAATTTATTTGGTCTTCTAAATTCCAGAAGAATTGAGGCCTTGTGGCCTCCTGAAGATGCTGTAGCAAATATCAGCTCTTTAGCACAAATGTCTCCACTAATGCTAGGAATGAGGCCCAAGAGGGAAATTCCTATTGAATCTGATCCATAGCTGGAACACATAAAGATCTCTCAGCTCAGGTAAAAAAGTAGAAGAAATACTCAAGGGAAACAAATGTTTTCTATGGAGTGCCAGAGGGTACTTATTTTTGGCATAAGCAAATGCAGACCAATGCCATTGGGAAGATATCAGACTACTTGATGTCTGGCAGTCTTAAGGAAGACAAAGGCAGGTGACCAATAACATATGCTCAATTAATGAGCATATCATACTTGTAGAAGGAAACTGCAAAATTAGCTGATTATGCAGGTCACTATTTTTCCATTACTTGGTGGTGTTCCATAATTCCTTTAAGCTCCCCACTTCTTTTTTCTTTTTAGTGTTTTGCTGGCTCAGTCCACCTTGAGGGCAGGGCTGGAGTGACATGTGGTGTTGGGGATTAAACCACAGTTCCGAGAGCTTGCCTAACCTTGCCTAAGCAGACGCTTTTGATCACTGAGCTATCTCACTGGACCCAACTCCCCATTTCCTTAAGTTATTTTCTGCTTTGCTAAGCATTCCACTTTCCTGCTATCAACTTCACTGGTTGTTTCTTCAGTCTACTCAAATTCTTTCCATGAATTTTCCATTTCAGCTTTTTTTTCACTTTTGAGCATCATAATTTCCTTTTGATTTCTTGTTTAGATTCTATGTCTCCTTTTTGAAAGGTCTATTTTTTCATTGCAGTTTTTCAGTTTCTTCACATTTTAATTGACTTTGGACATAGCTAAGACAGTTGGCTTTATGTATTTATTTAGTGGCTTTGGTATCAGGTATCTTCAGGGACAGTATCTAATGACTGATTAATTAATTGATTTTCTCTTGCATGGAGTAAAATTTTATTTTATTATATGTCAGATGATTTTTCTATTTTGTTGAAACTTGGCATCTAACCCTAATGGAACCATAGATCTGAAAACTAGCTCCTGTCTATTCCCTGGCATATGCTGTAGTCTGGAGTCCTCTTTGGCAGAAAGGCCTTGTCTTTGGCCTCTCTAGTTATATCACTGCTAGAATCTTGTTACAGGAGTTTATTACAGTCCTCTTCCCTTCACATTTAGTCACCCCAGATAGCTGATTTCTTCTCTTATCTGATGACACTGGCCTGCCTTCAACAAAAATTTTGTTAAATTGCTTAATCTTGATTCTCTTCTTAGTAGTTTTGCATCAACTCCATCATTCTGTTTGTTGGCCATCTCAGGCTATCTTCTTTTGTATTTGGATTTGAAGACCTAATTTTGTGCATGGGGATAGCCTTGATTCTTGTTCCAGTGCTCCTGAATGAAAGCTGTTTTTCCTTACTATTTTACCAAGTTGCATCATGACTTTTTCCAAATCAGTTCTCCAGCGTAAGTCAATACTGCCAATATAGAACCAAACTCTGCAGGACAAAAAAAGAAAAGGCATAAATTAGCTGGTATTCAGGTGACTCGGAAACTTCTGTACTTCAGGCCAACTTTTAGAACCCTCAGTGAGTCAACCCTCCAGATGTGAGCTACTGGAGCACTAAAACTTCACTTCCTGTATTAGTTCTGATGAGCTCATTCCTTACACTTGATCACAACTGAGGCTTGGGCCAGCATCAACCAGGTGGAAATGAAAGCCAGGTGGATATTTGATGAAGCGAATATAAGTATGTAGGATTCTATAGCTAATGGACAAGTGCTCATTATTTTAAGTTTTTCCATAGTGGACAAATCACCTTGAAGGTAAATATAATTCCTGTCATGCTTCTGAAAAACAAGAGTTTATGCTTTCAAAAAACACTCCCACTCACTTAATAGAGTTAGATAATTAAGCAACATTAATTAAAAAGAACCAAATATCTGAACTGTACATTTATTGCTAAGCAAATGCTTTTGGTAATATTTGAAAAATCTATCCTCCCTTTCCCAATAAGGAACACTCTTGTTTTGCATACTAATTAAACATGATCAAGTACCAGGTGCACAGCCAGCCCACTGAGTCCCTGAAGCCACAAATGGAAGAAGCAGAGAGTAAGTTCTACTATTGTCCTTATTCACATAGCAACATGAAAGCACAGGAAGCTCAGGACTATGGAGCCAATGCTGGGTCACAGAAAATCTCCTCAGTCTTCACACTCACATGCAAAGGGAGCACTTTTGGTTGGAAGAGACAAAGTTGATTTCTACACAGATCCATATTTTTAAATTGAATCCTGGCTTTTCTCTTTCTCTTCTACTGCCATTTGACTCAATTGCCCAAAAGCCCAATTTAATGATTCCAACTTGTTACATTAGTTATTTAATGACTGAACTGGGTCTCATTTTATTCACAAGTATTACATCCTAGTTTTGTCTTTCTGGGAATATAACTTCTATAAGTTGGCTGTAGGAAGTCAGTGTGCAACTTTCCATTCCTAGTTGGACATCTGAGCTTATGATTTATTAGGAACACAGTTGCTGGAGGTTCACAGCAGCCACTGAAGGCTCAGAAATGGAGCTGGTCCTGTGGGGGGAAATACAGAAAATGAGAGAGACTTAAGTATGGTCCTGATGACTTTTGACCTTTCAAGAGAGTACAGAGAAGAGCCTGTTAAAAAAACAGTTAAAGCACCTTATATTGCAGGGACAGAAAAAGAGAAGGGTGATACGTTTCTAGGAATGTTCAAGGGAGAAATAAAGTGCACCAAAAACAACTGAAAATTACAGCTACTTTCTTTTTCTCAATTTTACCTTACCATTCTAGTACCAAACTTAAGATAAAAGAGAAAGTAACTCAGAAGCAGGAACAGGACTCTTTACTTCAAAGAACATTTTACATAAAAATAGTATATAAAAATTTACAATACTCTGAAACAAGTTTTTAAAAAGCAGGCTAATTTTATTTAGCATCTTATACTAATATGCTTATATTTACAATAGTTATTATTGTAATTAATACAATAATTATTATTGTTAATATCATTATTTAAAATAATGATGATATCATCATTATTTTCATTACAGCTGCTTTGCATACCAGTAAGCTCCTTTGTTTTTTTTCTTTCCATAAGCAGAAATGGATAAATAATTCACTTAGTTTGCTAATTCATTAAAAATTTCACTACTGAGGTATAATGATTCCCAGAATTATTGAATTTCACTAATTATTTATATGCTATTGTTACATTGCATTACTATAGCAGCTTTATAAAATTTTTCATTTTTTGTTACAGCTGGATATGGTGAAAATTATTTTATATTAATCTCTATAATTTGGGGCCAGGAAGATAGCTCAGTAGAATAAGCACTTGCCTGGCAAGTGCAAGGTCCTGAGTTCAATCTCTGGTAGCGCAAAAAAATTCTCCATAATTTCACTGGTTTTGTGAGTATTAAAATCTTATATATACATAAAGATAACAAAATTTAAATGAGTATAAAGACTGATATACTTGTCTTATGACAGGAAAGTGTGAAACTGACTCAATAAATCTATCCCTCAATATATACAATACACACACAGTGGGACGTACAGTATAAAACATAACATGGACATTAAATTCAGAAAGACTTTTATATATTTCCAGAGTTAAAGGAGATATAACAATTATAACAGAAATCCAGGACATAAAACTAACAAAATCAACCCTGCCTCGGAACTAGAAATTTTACATTGCCATTTAGAAACCAGGTTGTGAGCTATGAGCAGTTGTGAGGCACTAAATGCTGTGAGCTGCTTGTGCATCACACTACGGGTTTGCTCTTTTGCAACACATTAGTGAAGGTCAGGTCCTAGGGAGTAAGGTTCATTTCTTCCAGTGTGCATGACAATTGTCTCAGTCATTGTGTCACTAGAAATTGTCAGGCAGGTCTGCTCTCTTCTTTGTAAAAGAGGTTGTCTTGAAAACCTCGTTTAGATTTACTTTCTCTAAAGCTGAGAAACTAAAATTGCACAAAATATTTGTTTTAGTAATAAATAAGATTCAGTACTAAAACAATGCTTTGAGGTTTCACATGTTTATTCTACTTTTTTGACCAATTCGATGCCACTGCATTGGAAATTTCCTCTCAATGAAAACTGCACTTTGCCTGAGCAGGGTTCTGCATGCCCAGGTGGGCTCCATCCCCGCCATGGTCCGGATTCTCACAGGTTCTTGGTTCTCTTTCCCCTTCAAGACCCCACAGACCACAGACAGCCCCCAGCCTTTCCCCTTCCGGGAACCACACTGGCACTGTGCCCGGACCCAGCCATAGTCTGTGAAAGCATCAGTTTCTCCCACAGCATGAAACCAAAGCAAAGAAGGATTCTGCAACTAACAAGCACTGCTGCTTTTGAACAGACTAGGAGTAAGGAATTGTTTTTACACTTTTAATGAGAAAAGAACTGTGACACATAAAAGTACACAGTTTATAGAAAATTCAAATTTCAAAATCCATAAAGCTTTAGCTGAACACACACACACACACACACACACACACACACACACACTTGCACATACCAGTACCACTACCTGTCTGATCTCAAGCCCAAAAGTCCATCAGAAAAGGAGGTCTTTTTCCTTGAAAAATCTCCCTCATTAAAATTTCTAGGTAAGATACATCTCCAAACACAGACTGACAATGAGGTTTTATTGATCTAAGACTGCTACCAAAGGTATAATGTCTGGCAAAACAGGCAAGGAGGCTTCCTTGTCAACTTCTACAGACTGAGATTTAGGGAGCATTCAGGCTGCAGAAATTGGACAGGAAATCCAGGACAGCATTTATCTCAGGCTGGAGGGCCAACTGGAGCCCCAAATCTCAAAGACCAAGATTAAGAGGTGAGAAACGGCCTCCCCTAAATCCTCTTGAGGATTTGTGTCTAGGAGCTTGTATGTGTTTTTAGGCCAGCTAGGAAATCACACTGGTTCAGGATCTTCTGCTCATGGTGTCAGTGACGCTCTGTTCTACCCTGTCTGCTCACTTAGCCTGGACAACACCTTGGAGCCCTGGCTTGGAGAACTTGGAAGTTTGCTACTTAAACAACTGCAAAGAATCCCCACTGCAAGAAGCCTAAAGGACAGAACCAATTTCAACTTACCTTGGAAAATATGGATAATACTTACACAAGCCCTGTTTCTTACTATCAGATGTGGCAGCATGTCTTCCACCTGTTCAGCATATGGAACAACCTTGTTGGCCAGGATGAGCTGGCTCCTGACAAACTCCTTGACAAACTTACTTAGCACATGGACCAAGTGTAGGTGAAGAATAATAGAAACCCCCCTTTGTCTCTCCTTGGGAATTACTTCCCATTAGAATTTCCAAGGAAATTTCCTTCACCCACTATCTGAAGGAAAAAGAAATACAGGAGAGGTTTCAGAGGGGAAACTAAAGTATCCTTGTTCTCCATTAACAGCTCTTCAGGAAAGGACCACAAGAAGAAAGTTCTGTTTACAACTCCCTGTAACCATCGACATCATTGTTTCCTAAGCCAAAAAAGCAATCTCAATTCAGATTGTGTAGTAACTAAAAAGACATCTCAAATAAAATCATGTGAACATATATATGTTGTAAGTCACCAAACTCACCAAAAACAATGTAGAAAGAACATGGTTTATTTTATTG